>JAQBSW010001917.1:0-117491 GCA_029291075.1 Eudiplozoon nipponicum | reverse complement strand
CTCGCTTTGTTCACGTATTTCTATCTTGTTTTGCTTTCCAATTTATATATAAAGATATGTTCATGAGTAGATATTTGAGAAGACCATGCGAAAGAAAATTTTCTTATATCTGATAAAATTTCTTTTTGTTTTTGCACATAAAAAGGGTACAATGAATTTTATTAAAGCTCGCATTTCAAAAGAATCTTTCAGAAAACTAGATGAACTAGTGACGTTAAAGTGTAGAGCGCAAAGAACGCAATTGTGGTTAAAACATTATTATCAGTGTATTAAACAATTACGGTTCCCAGGTGTTTTGGTACGCAGTTTACGAAAATCAAAACTACGAGTCAACCGAAGAAATCTTACAAGGTTGACGTATTCTAAAATTGAGCAGTTGAAGGAAGATGAAGCAGTGCTACAGGCAAGAATTGGGTGTGTATCTTGTGTATTAGATGAACTAAGTCTTTTTGCAAGAATGAAATTTTTGATGTTTTTGCCGACAGTTATGAAGAAAGATAAAGCAAGAATTTTGAACAAATTGGAAAAAGATGTAAAACCTGGAGTTTTGTGTGATTTAATACCGACCGATCTTGATAAGCGTGTGCTTAACTTATCAAAAGTGCCAATCGATCAGCTAACAATGGAGGCACTATCGATGGGCCGAAATTATGGAATACATCCTTCTAATAAATGCAATGTTGATTTTGAGGCAGCATTTGAATTGTTATTTGAACAAACAGCTGACTTGGAGCCTACCAGTATTGATTATAAAAATTGGTTCAAGGCTACACTAGTTGATCAGGCTTCACACTTGAAATCGTCTAAATGTGCAGAGCAGCATGCGTTGACACAGCAGCATCTAAATGCACTTAGAAATATCAGCAGAAATGCAGACATCAAAATACTACGCGCTGATAAAGGAAAGAGCGCAGTTATAATGGACAAATCTGAATACGTACAAAAGATGGAAAACGTGTTAAATGACAATACAAAATTCACACGTCTAGACGATAAATCAGATGAAATAGACAAGGTGGAGCGCAAAGTAATTAATGAAATTAAGATTTTGACAGATGCCGGATTTATTGATGAGGCCACTGCACAGAAGCTCAAGCCAGTTGGATCATCTACACCAATAATGTACGGATTACCAAAAACACACAAAAGAGGTTGTCCTATGAGGCCAATTTTATCAATGGTAAATTCTCCGTTTCATGCACTAGCTAAATGGCTAGTTCGTTTACTTGAACCATTACGTAAACTACTAGGTAATTATTCGGTTGCCGATTCGTTTGAGTTTGTAAACAAAATTCAAGATATAAATGTTAAAAACAAGATTATGGTATCTTTTGATGTTACGTCTTTGTTTACAAATGTTCCAATTGATGAAACCATTGACATTATAGTCAAAGCGGTAGAACACGATATATTACCATCGCCGGTGCCAGGTCAAACTCTACGCAAGCTTATCTTATTATGCACGAAAGACGTACGATTTCGTTTTAATGGAAACATCTACAAACAGACTGATGGTGTCGCAATGGGAAGCCCCTTATCTCCAGTGTTGGCTGAGATTTTTCTAGGGCACCTAGAAAATACATCATTAAAGAGTGACATAAGTAAATGTGCTCAATATATACGGTACGTGGATGATATATTTCTTGTACTTAAAAACAGGTCGCAATCACGAACATTGCTTCAAAGTTTCAACAAAGCACATAAGAATATCGGTTTCACGTCAGAGCACGAGAAAGATGACTGTCTGCCTTTCCTTGATGTACTGTTAAAGAAAGAAACTAATGGTAAATTAAACAGAACAATTTACCATAAACCAACATGGTCTGCACAGTATTTGCATTACAGCAGTTTTGTGCCATTTCAATATAAATTATCAACAGTTCGTGGTTGCTTCTCAAGAATTGACAGGTTGGTTAGTCAAGATTCTAAAGAAAATGAATATAATAAGGCAATTAACGATTTAATGTCTAATGGCTATCCCAGACAATTAATTGAATCAATTATTAAAAGGGGAGTTAACCAGAAACAGACGTACTATGGGCCAGAAAAGAAAACCGTCTACCTAAACATCCCATTTAAGGGGGATGCAGTTTCCCGAATGGCACAAAAGAAAGTTGAAGCAGCATTGACACGCACATTTAATGCAGCCAAACTACGAGTGTTATTTAGGGTAACACACTTGCCTTTACCAGCAATCAAAGAGAAACAGCCGTTAATGTCGATATCAAATATTATTTACCAATATACATGCGCAAGTTGTCGATCAACTTACGTAGGCCGATCGACCAGACGGTTAATTACTCGAATGAGAGAACATTGCAACTTGAACGCCTGTTTTAAATCAAATGGTGAATACACGTCTGCTATTGCGCAACACATCATCGAAACAACGCACGTATGTTCTCCAGACGTAGCATTCAAAGTAATTACTAAATGCAGAAACAAAAGGGAGCTAGCCACATACGAAGCCTTATGGATAAACAAATTGCAGCCGGATTTATGTAAGCAGAAGAAGCACGTACAAGCATTGAGTTTGAACTGGATGTGACGCACGCAATTTGATTGGTTTCTATTTTTCACACTCGCTTTGTTCACGTATTTCTATCTTGTTTTGCTTTCCAATTTATATATAAAGATATGTTCATGAGTAGATATTTGAGAAGACCATGCGAAAGAAAATTTTCTTATATCTGATAAAATTTCTTTTTGTTTTTGCACATAAAAAGGGTACAATGAATTTTATTAAAGCTCGCATTTCAAAAGAATCTTTCAGAAAACTAGATGAACTAGTGACGTTAAAGTGTAGAGCGCAAAGAACGCAATTGTGGTTAAAACATTATTATCAGTGTATTAAACAATTACGGTTCCCAGGTGTTTTGGTACGCAGTTTACGAAAGTCAAAACTACGAGTCAACCGAAGAAATCTTACAAGGTTGACGTATTCTAAAATTGAGCAGTTGAAGGAAGATGAAGCAGTGCTACAGGCAAGAATTGGGTGTGTATCTTGTGTATTAGATGAACTAAGTCTTTTTGCAAGAATGAAATTTTTGATGTTTTTGCCGACAGTTATGAAGAAAGATAAAGCAAGAATTTTGAACAAATTGGAAAAAGATGTAAAACCTGGAGTTTTGTGTGATTTAATACCGACCGATCTTGATAAGCGTGTGCTTAACTTATCAAAAGTGCCAATCGATCAGCTAACAATGGAGGCACTATCGATGGGCCGAAATTATGGAATACATCCTTCTAATAAATGCAATGTTGATTTTGAGGCAGCATTTGAATTGTTATTTGAACAAACAGCTGACTTGGAGCCTACCAGTATTGATTATAAAAATTGGTTCAAGGCTACACTAGTTGATCAGGCTTCACACTTGAAATCGTCTAAATGTGCAGAGCAGCATGCGTTGACACAGCAGCATCTAAATGCACTTAGAAATATCAGCAGAAATGCAGACATCAAAATACTACGCGCTGATAAAGGAAAGAGCGCAGTTATAATGGACAAATCTGAATACGTACAAAAGATGGAAAACGTGTTAAATGACAATACAAAATTCACACGTCTAGACGATAAATCAGATGAAATAGACAAGGTGGAGCGCAAAGTAATTAATGAAATTAAGATTTTGACAGATGCCGGATTTATTGATGAGGCCACTGCACAGAAGCTCAAGCCAGTTGGATCATCTACACCAATAATGTACGGATTACCAAAAACACACAAAAGAGGTTGTCCTATGAGGCCAATTTTATCAATGGTAAATTCTCCGTTTCATGCACTAGCTAAATGGCTAGTTCGTTTACTTGAACCATTACGTAAACTACTAGGTAATTATTCGGTTGCCGATTCGTTTGAGTTTGTAAACAAAATTCAAGATATAAATGTTAAAAACAAGATTATGGTATCTTTTGATGTTACGTCTTTGTTTACAAATGTTCCAATTGATGAAACCATTGACATTATAGTCAAAGCGGTAGAACACGATATATTACCATCGCCGGTGCCAGGTCAAACTCTACGCAAGCTTATCTTATTATGCACGAAAGACGTACGATTTCGTTTTAATGGAAACATCTACAAACAGACTGATGGTGTCGCAATGGGAAGCCCCTTATCTCCAGTGTTGGCTGAGATTTTTCTAGGGCACCTAGAAAATACATCATTAAAGAGTGACATAAGTAAATGTGCTCAATATATACGGTACGTGGATGATATATTTCTTGTACTTAAAAACAGGTCGCAATCACGAACATTGCTTCAAAGTTTCAACAAAGCACATAAGAATATCGGTTTCACGTCAGAGCACGAGAAAGATGACTGTCTGCCTTTCCTTGATGTACTGTTAAAGAAAGAAACTAATGGTAAATTAAACAGAACAATTTACCATAAACCAACATGGTCTGCACAGTATTTGCATTACAGCAGTTTTGTGCCATTTCAATATAAATTATCAACAGTTCGTGGTTGCTTCTCAAGAATTGACAGGTTGGTTAGTCAAGATTCTAAAGAAAATGAATATAATAAAGCAATTAACGATTTAATGTCTAATGGCTATCCCAGACAATTAATTGAATCAATTATTAAAAGGGGAGTTAACCAGAAACAGACGTACTATGGGCCAGAAAAGAAAACCGTCTACCTAAACATCCCATTTAAGGGGGATGCAGTTTCCCGAATGGCACAAAAGAAAGTTGAAGCAGCATTGACACGCACATTTAATGCAGCCAAACTACGAGTGTTATTTAGGGTAACACACTTGCCTTTACCAGCAATCAAAGAGAAACAGCCGTTAATGTCGATATCAAATATTATTTACCAATATACATGCGCAAGTTGTCGATCAACTTACGTAGGCCGATCGACCAGACGGTTAATTACTCGAATGAGAGAACATTGCAACTTGAACGCCTGTTTTAAATCAAATGGTGAATACACGTCTGCTATTGCGCAACACATCATCGAAACAACGCACGTATGTTCTCCAGACGTAGCATTCAAAGTAATTACTAAATGCAGAAACAAAAGGGAGCTAGCCACATACGAAGCCTTATGGATAAACAAATTGCAGCCGGATTTATGTAAGCAGAAGAAGCACGTACAAGCATTGAGTTTGAACTGGATGTGACGCACGCAATTTGATTGGTTTCTATTTTTCACACTCGCTTTGTTCACGTATTTCTATCTTGTTTTGCTTTCCAATTTATATATAAAGATATGTTCATGAGTAGATATTTGAGAAGACCATGCGAAAGAAAATTTTCTTATATCTGATAAAATTTCTTTTTGTTTTTGCACATAAAAAGGGTACAATGAATTTTATTAAAGCTCGCATTTCAAAAGAAAGTTAAATAATAGATACTTTTTCGAAGTACGTGTTAAACTATTAGGTGCAGGATAATTAAAGTGACTGCGTAATTTAGAATTCTTTCTTTTCTAAGACAAAACCTAATTCTTAAAACGAATGCACGGCAACGATGCGTATTTTTGTGTTAGTTTCCTCAATTTAGATCACTATATTTGTCGACAATTTTACAGGTTACTACCGTGAAAGAAGAAATTAATTTAAATATGAAAACAAAACATTTTATTCCAGTATTATAACAGACTATTTAAATTTGTCTCGGTAGTAAGAAACTAACAGTGGTGTATAGCAGTGCCTAAATTGAAGTATCTTGTTGTGGATTTGACAGCATTTTTTGTGCGGGACGATTCATAGAACTCTGAGGTCGGTAAAATCTTGAATGTTGTACATTTTCAGGTGCTCTGATTATTGGCCTTCATTGATGGGTTCTCACTTTTCCCTTCTTGTTTAAGTCTTCCATCCGATGATTGTCTGAATATAAAGGCACAAGTGAGAATCTATCAATCAAGGCCAATAATCAGAAAACCTGAAAATGTACAACATTCAAGATTTTACCAAACTTAGAGTGCTATCAAATGTCCAGCACAAAAAAATGCGGTCAAATTCACAACAAGAAGGACAGCACTACGCCAAAACGATTCAACATTTAAGTATCTTGTTGTTCACTGAATGTGAATGATTCCAGGAGCACGTTTGATTCCTCACAAGTTAATGCGTCGAGGCAAGTGTAAAATAAATCTACTTCCTTAGAGGCCAAGAGCAGAAAGAAAATATATTGTTATTGAAAATCTAACACAAAATATGAAGTGTATAACTGTGAATCGCAATTTAAAACGATCAAATCTAACATGGCTAGAGATTCTTGAAGCTGTGATAATTTGTGATCCAATTCACTTATAGGCAGTTACTTATATGAAGAATTGTCTCAGACACAAGTTGAATCTCATTGATTGCGAGCAAATTTACACAACGAATTACGTTTATTTGCATACACTAAAATAGATCCAAACATCTATTTCCGCGTTTTTTAATTAAGCCAATCAAATCTATAAAAGATCTTTCAAAACAATTTCCATTTGATATGAGTAAAATGAAATTTTGCTTCAAATTTGTAAGAATAAAACGCTTTGTATTAAACTAGCAAAATCTAAACAATTCAAAGTTGTTTTGATCGACACCCGGTGTTTGACTGTCTAATGCTAGAATTTGTCAAATTTCTTCGGGCGTATATAACGAAAGAAACATTTATAGGGCTAAAATTTAGTTAACAGCTCCAGATTAGTTAAAAATGGACAACATTTATAAAAATAACCAGAATTTTTAACTTAACATTTAAAAGTACATTGGTTTTAGAAGAGAATTATTGAAAATTAGTGTTACAATTATGTAAGAGCACTAATATTTATGTTTTTCCTAGTATTTGGAGACATACTTTCGTTTAAATAATGCAAGTTTCTTAAAGCTGGCGGAGTTGTGAAGTGTACTACGTGTTCTTAAAACAAACTGTAGTTTAAGTACAAATCTACGACACTAATGCCGATTTGTACACGAATGGATTTCTGGGCCTCCACTTCAGTCAAATTTTTGACAAAAAGATTTTTCAGGTACTCTCAATTTTAAAAAAAATTCTGTGTTGCACAAAGCTCAAAAATTCACACTAGATTTAAACACGTTAATTAGTTTTCTGTCGAAGAAGGAAACTGACCACATTTAACGCCGTAACTATGATTTGCCTTAAGCTTCAGTTCAATTAATGAGAATGATCCTAGGAACTTGGTAAGGATGGTATCATTGATTTCAATATATAACAGTTAAATACTGTTTGTTGTGGACAACTAATACATATGAAAGTATGTATTGGGTGTTGCGAACCTAGTAACAAATTAGATCAGTTCTGACAAGAAGGATAAACCAAAAACAGCATGAATGGAAGCATGAAACGAATTTGCATGAGATTATACTTTCCGTTCAAGCTGTCTTTGGTTTATCTTTCTGGTAACAACTGAACTAATATGTTACTAGTTTCTCAACACCTAATACATACTTACACATACATTATTTCTCCGAAACAAACAGCATTTAACTGTTATCTATTGAATTCAGTGATATAATGCTTACAACAAAATGGGATAACTTATATCGATCATAGCCAGAGTGTATGGATTTACTGGAGTATCAGGTGTTCAGAAATATGTGAAATTCTCAATTTCGCTGAACTATAGCATAAATTGATATCCATCATGTTGGTACCATGTACCGACTCGGCAACCATAGTGTTTGTACCAAATACCTTTTCGGTACTCGAATGTTGGTATCCGTTACTAACACAATAGCTATAGAATTACTATCCTTTACAGACTCGAAAAATATATTATTTGGAGTGAGTTAGCTGGAAGCCGCATTTTCGAGACTTTATAGGATGTTTGCTTCAATATTGTAGGTTTACTCATTCATCTAGGAGATTTTACCTTCCTATTATCACGCATACCTCACCGAAATATATAGTGGTTAAAGGGCGTAATACCGGCTCCAACTGATGAGTCGTCAGTAAGCACGAAACGAATGTGCATGAGATATACTTTCCGATCATGCTGTATTTGGTTTATGCTTCTGGTCACCCAACTGAGACTATTTTGTTATTAGGTTCGCAACACCTAATACATACTTGCATATATATATATATATATATATATATAATATTAGTTCTCCATAGCAAACAGTATTTAATTATTATTCGCATGCTTTGATAAACTTCCTTGTTTTACTATGAGAACACAGAAGGGAAGCCAAGTTGGTTTATGACGTAATAATGTTATGCATTTATTTGCTATTTTCGATAGCATGTATGGATCTATGTTTTAATTTACAAAAATAATATTTTTTCAAATAAAACTTTAGTCTAAATCCTGCAATTTAAACCTGTATCTAATTCAAAATAAAATATAGCAGCAAACTATTGAAATGGTTATGCCAAAGAATAATTTCATTGCGTATATACGCATGCTGCTTCGGAACGAAATCTGTAGTAAATCATCCCTAGTTTTTCAGCTGTTCATTGTCTTCGTTTGCCGGTATTCTTTTTTTCTTGCAAACGACTAAAACACGCAATATAAGTCAACTAGAGACAGTTTCAGCCAAGTTCCTTCTAGTAGGTACTATTGAAATTAATGAATATTAAAAGCATTCAGCTGGTCCAGCCAAGATTCAATAACAGCAGTCGGAACACCACTTTGCATATTATGGCGTGTATATTGCTCCGAGTCAAACTAGGAAGTATAGTCAATCGACTTCAACCTTACTTACTCTAGTAACTCCATGCCAGCGTAGAGACCTGGATTTATCTCATTTTTAAATTTATCCACTTCCTATCGAAATCCGTGGCGTAAATCTACATTTAATATAACTGCATTGAAGTCTATAATAGACTGCAAACAAAGCTTTCCACTGAAGCCTTAATGCAACAATCAAACAAATATAGTATAATTTAGCATATAAGAATGTATTTTCGTTCGAAATCATAGAGCGTTTGTTTAAATTTTTAAATTAGACTTACCTTCGGCTATCCAAAGCGTAGCTACAACCAAGACGAGGAGTGCCGTAGATAAGATTAACTTACTGACCATTTTCCTACTGACTGACGAATTCGCAAAAGTACGGTTACACTGAGTAAAATTACAAATGTATGTTCTAAATTTTGTTCTCGTATTAATAGTTTTCTTTCATCAGCAAAATGTTCAAAGATGACAAGTAAATATTACTGTTGTATTTTTTGTAGGATTTGACGTTTATGTTCATTGACGCGTTTACCATCAATCATACCATTGACTATGCAGTAATTAGCGTCCTCATGTTAAATTGGACTTAAATTACGTTAATTATTTCATAACCTGCTCATTAAATACATTTGACGGCGAATCTAAATGATCATTTTTATAAAATTAATGAATGAAGGGTAAAAACCTCGTCATGAAAGATTTATTCCCAATTTGACAATAGCTCTAGATTTCTTCAACGTTTCCATCACAAATTCGTACATCTTTAAAACGATAAATAAAGACAGTATCACATACGACTTAAAGCTAAACAATCCTAGACAAAATTGTGCTTCTGATATTTAAAAATGTTTTCAATTTTTTTGCAACTGTGACATACGAATTTAATTATTGCAGAAACATAGAAGTAAATTCAGATAATAAATGTCTCTGTTTGTGCAGGTAACTAATTTAAATTTGATTCATTTTAATAAAGGTTGCGATATTGATATAAACACCAGACTCATTATGTACAAACAGTTGTCAGTATAAACTAATTATTGTGGAAAACGCAACTTTCTCATTAGACTTGTTTCGACCTTATTAGGAACTCATCAGGTATTGTCCAGAATTTTCCGGGGATCGGGCTAGAACCATGCTGCACACTACAAAAAAATGCAGTCATATTTAAACTAATGTTTCTTTATTACACTTTTCATTAGGTAGGTCCTATATAGTATTCAATTAGCAAAAAAGTTCCAACTATCTATGCCAAATCTTCCATTATACAACCGATAATTCGTTACATGAAGAAGTGGTAGTGAAAGGAACATTTATATATTTAAACGATAAAGGTTGTGTTCTTGAGTAAAAGGAAATCAATAGCATTGCTGTAAGTATTGAGCACTATTATATATATTTAATAAATAAGGTGATCTTAGTACTCTACATTATATATATATATATATATATATATATATATATATATATATATATATATATATATATGTTTGTGTGTATGTTCTTATCATTCATGTTTTTTGGTGTTCGGAATTTTAAATGGAGAATAGTCTTCATTTTCGTAAATTTGATCATTTTTCTGGAATAGTCATATTTCCCTGATATGATTCTTCACTTTCTATATATGCTAACTAATGTGTAACTAATAGTCTGATAGAGGTAGGCAAGAGAAGTGCGTGATTAACACTCATTGTGAAAATCTGCTTTCAATTTAAACGAGTTACAAAGTTCTAAAATATGAATAATCACAATAATGTTCAACGTGTACTATTTGTAAAATCAATAGTCGTTTTCAATGTTTTTATCAAAAAGCTGGAATACTGCACAGGTTGGCTGCCACAAACTGGCGCCTGATATGGGGTTCTAACCCACAATCCTTGAATTAAGTTCTATATGCTCAACCGATTCAAATATCTGCTAAATAACACTAAAGGGTTTGTTGATTATTTAACCCAACACGAATGGTTCACATTTCGTGAGCTTACCACCAGATATCTTTCGACGAAGAATGCATCGCTAAAATAGCTGTCATTGCAACTTCTGGGTTAATTGAATATATACGTATGCCCTTCCGTCTGTGTAACACATCACTGTCGTTTCAGACAATCATGGATGAAGATTTACGAAAAGTTTCACTTATTCCTTCTTATATCGATGTTTTTAAAATAACCTCAGATTATTTCTAACGGTATTTAAAAGATAATAATGTGATCCTCGCAAGTTTTGATCCGTTTGGTGTCGTGATAAACATGGAGATATGCATACGTGCACAAAATCAAATGAAATTCCTATGGTACTTGATTGGGTATTATAATTTATTTACCCTTGAATACAAATTCGAGTCTATTAGAAAGTTTTCCGCACCGACGAATATGAAAAAAATTGCGCCGCTATCTTGGCAGGTGTAATTGTTACGGGTACCTTATTCCGATGATGGCGTATCCACAAGCATAGCTGGCAGGACATCTCTATAAGTGGAAATCACATAAGTCCAACATGCGTCTGCTCTGGGACGCAAATACACAATTAATGTCTGAATAAATAAAAGAGTTGATTGCACAACATTCAACACTACATGCTGTTCACAATTAATGTCTGAATAAATAAAAGAGTTGATTGCACAACATTCAACACTACATGCTGTTCATTGAAATTGTCAACTGACGCTTTTTAGTGAAAATCGACAACGCACCATTAGTGGAGTCCTTACAGAAAGATACACAAAATTATCCATACAGTTTAATTCGCTAGTCATAGGAAAGACAAGGATGGCGCGGTGGCCTAACATTTGGCGAGCCATTACCGAATGGGTTAAATTATGCCGGCTATGTCAAATCTCAAATCCTTTCGTCACACTCTCTCAGAATTTGGCCGGTTCGATATGCAATATGTTCGTATTAGATTTATTCATGTTGATATAATTACCTACCCTACGGTACGTGGCTTCCGATGTGGCAGGACAACAATTAATCGAGATACATTATGACCTGGACAAGTTGCGTAGATTCTTACCCATAAATTCTTTTTACACTAAGTGGCGAGGCTTGGAGAAACAGACGTAGTTAACTCTGACCAACATGTAAATTTCATTTGAGTTGACAAAATTGTCCGGATCCATCTCACTATTGAAACGACCACAGCGTTAAGATCAAATTAAAAGCAAAGTAAAATTTAGCTCCAGAAAACCAGTCAGTTACCCACAATCGGTTAGGTGTTCCACAGCGTGCAGTCCTAATAATTGATGCATAAATCATTTTGTATCGAGAAACCGAACTAGAAATTGCTTGATAATATGAAACTTCTAACGTGTGTGAAATGCCGCTGTGGTCTACAGCTTACACAAGATCAAAGTTTATACCCGTAATTATAAAATAATAAAGGAACTAAGGCCATCTCTTCTTTCTTGAATCACTCAGCAAACAGCGTCGTTAATAGTTGTTTCAGATCCACTCTCGCGGGTTGCGTTCGTGGTCGATAAAACTGCTGTAATATCATAAGTAACGCCAAATTTTCCTATTAACTTGTGCCCCAATGTACAGATAAAAGCTCCCAAAAATCAGTAAATTAAAAAAATATTGTTTGATAAATCTTAGAGTATCACTATGTTTAAATCGAGCATTCCAGTGGACGTTTTGTGTCGCGCAAGTGCGAAATTGTATTTTAGGATTTAATTTTATGGTATATGACGGTCTGATTATTGCCTTACTGCTGTCCGAGGAAGAATTAACTGCATTATTTTGGCTCCCATAAAGTTAATACCAGAATTAACACGCAGTGGATCTAATAATGGTACTTTTTCTGCATCTTATTCCTAAATATCCACTACGCTGCAAAATCAATGCACTACATTCAACCTAAATTTATAAAATTATGTATTTGGCATCGCGTTCAATCTAATTTACGACATAATCTTCCACTACCTTTCATTATTGAAAAGACAACTGTACTTAGTAAAGATTTATTACGTAAATGCATTATGGTACGATTTGGATTTTATATATGATGCAAGTCAAATACGATCCCTACATGAATGCTTACACGTACCCATTCACAAACTCGCACGCAATAAACAAACAAGAATTTATTAGAAAGGTACTTTTTGAAATTTGATTGCGGAGTGCCAGCTTCATATTTTCCAATGCCTCGTTTTGCGTACGCGGAGTTTAGCTTTGCACTAACAGTTTCACAAATATCCGATTGATCACAATTTCCATTTCTTTTTGTCTCGATATATATATATATATATATATATATATATATATATATATATTCATAAATATATATAACACATTCGTTTAACGTCCATTGCCTTTAAATTTTACACAGTATACTTCTAATTAGGAATAAAGAACACATAAATAACAAAGTGTTTAAAGGCCATTTATTTCGTGAATACTAATCATCGCTCTACAATCATTCATTTATATACATTCTGGGTTTTTTAATAGATTATGCTAGTGTAGTTTGTCGTTTCACCTTGTTGCGAAATTTTTTTCATTTTGCTTAATGTAGAATTGTGAAATTGGTCGAATTGACTAGGTGCCCCGTTGTCAATATATGATCGTAAATAGCTGATTTCCTGATTGTGTCAAGCCTCTTTTAATTAATTTATGTTGCAAATGTTGCTGGATTCTGTTTATCAATTGCTTCTTCGTACGTCCGATATATGTGCTACCACACATACATGAGAGTTTTTAGACTAGAAATGATTTGGAGAGAATTGGCAATTGATCTTGGCATCCCACCTCATGCTTCTCTGTGTACTAAATGTCGTATTAAATTTAACATTGGGAAAGTTCTCCTTAGTTAATCTATTCAGCTGCCGTGCAATTATTGAGGCTGGTACATCGCCTCTAAATGGTAAGTATTGGAACACCTGCTTGACGGTATCCTCTCTAGTGCGAATCTAGCGTGGTCTGTTTTTGACATCAATGAAACGCTCTGGGTTGTTTTTCAATAGGATAAATTTCCTGAGGTAGCCCAGTTCTTCCTCAACCTTCTGTTCAGAACAGATCTTCCTGATTCTCTTTACTAGGTTGTTGACTAAGTTTCTTTTGTAGGATTTCGGCACACTGCTGTTGTAGTGAATGTATTACCCGGTGAAAGTGGATTTTCTATATAATGCCAGTGTCAAATCCTCGTTTTATTCTCCGGTGCGTTTGATGTCAAGAAAGGAAAAACTGTCGTCTTTCTCTACCTCTTGAGTGAATTTGATATCTGGATCGGCTGCATTTGCGACTTTGAGGATTTCGGAAGGGTCTGCTGCATACGGTGACAGAAGTTTCCAAACAATATGAGCGTTCAACACTGCAATCCACACTGGCGCTGTTACCATGTGCAGAACAAAAACATTTGCCATCAAAACAATAATGACCAAATCTTAGACATCACTTTGCATTACAGCGAGAATGACCTTTACTTGCAAACAGGCACACACACAAACAAAAACGTATACACACTTACTAACCAGCCAAAGCAAGAAATATAAGTACAAGCGAGTCAGATTTGTTACCACTAGCATAATAAATTGAAAATTCAGAATGTATATAAATGAATAAGTGCATAGCGATGTTTAGTATTCACGAAATAAATGGCCTTTATCTACTTTGTTATAAATGTATTTTCTGCCTAATTAGAAATATATATATATATATATATATATATATATATATATATATATATATATCTATAATGCGAGCTTCAATTGAATTCGAAGTACTAAAAAATATACGAAGGTAAAAAAATAAATTTTAGTTATTTACGTTTCTTTCTCATTTCCTCCTCATGGGTCTACAAAGGATTTGCGATATAGTTTGAAAGGGTTGAGATATTGAAATGCTCCTAAGTTATATACCAGACTGCAAAGTACACCACAAAGACAAACTATACTGTATTTAATTAGTAGATTAGTTCTTCGGCTATGATTAGTTTAACCCGGCGTGTGTATGTTATTTTACGGAAATAAGCTTGAAATGTGATTTGCCCAAACATGGATTATTTTTCTTCATCGTTCTAATATGAAAATAAATTATCCCAGATTGTAATCAAATAATTGGAAAATAAATATTTTACTGAAGCACTTTCAATCAATGTTATCAAACGCTTTATTGGATAAACGAGAAAATTGAATTACTTTATTCTATATAGGAAATCAAATTACAAATATACCACATAACAAACACTATCCTATATTATTTTTAAGAAATAAGCATGGTACTAAAAATGCCCTGTGTTAATTCCAGGATATGAATAATTCATTTTTATTTTGGCAATTTTGTACAACGCCTAATTATATCAATTGCTCATCAATAAGGAAGCATGTTTGCACCAATTTTGTTCCATAATTTTGCTGTTTATTTAGTGTTGATTTGATTGACTACAAAATGTCCTCTAGATTTTGTGTAAGAAAAAATCTCACTTTAATCAGCATGACATATATAATTTCCTTTGATTTAAAACCTTTATGGCATGGCTGGAATATTTGAAAATTTCCTAAAATTGAAAGGAGCTGTCTTGTTGGCACATATTTTCGCTCAACAATATCAGTTAAGTTACTTTTCGCCAAACACAAAACGTATTTTAAGGCAAAATTGCATTTGTAGTTATCGGCTGATTCGGGTTGATGTCAGATGAAGAAATAAGAAATGTCTTTTTCTATAATATCTTCAAGGAATCTTTACCAATTCAAGAGTCATAGGCTTTGGCAATGTAAAAACTGTCTTATCAAACGTTTCTCGTTTTAGACGTATCTTATATATATATATATATATATATATATATATATATATATATATATATATACATCATGGATCTTCAGTTGATTACGTGAGAGGCAACAAATGAGGAACGATCGTACACAATTTCCAGTGGTCAGTGTGAACGATGTCGAAGCCTTCGACAGAAAGGAACGAATCCGCACCCAGCCAAAGAGCAGCAAACATCTAAATGTACTTGGGCATGTGGATCTATCGGATCTTTGCGAAACTGATAGTGCAAAGCAACAACATGCGAACGCAAATCGTGGAGATTCAACATAGTTAATGTGTGTGCGAATGAGTCTGTGAGTGCTTGTTTGCATGTATAGGTCTACTTCGCTGTATTGCAAAGTGATGTCTGAGATCTGGTCATTCTCGTATTGATGGATTGAAAGATAACCAACTTTTCGCTTAGTTGGTTATTACGCGTACTCATGTGATATTCCCGATTGTTGTCTTTCGTTTAGACTTTATCCTCAATTTTATTCTGTCTACTTGGTAACAGAACAGGCTGTGCGGATTGCAGTGTTGAATGCTCGTACGCTTATCTAGTGAGTTGTCAGTAATTGTGACTAAATCACTGTAATCTCATTTCGAAGAGTGTACACATGCAGACATATACACAAACCAATTTGACATACACTTTCATAGAATTTAATTTTTTTAAATAACAAGTAATGCTTTAGTGATCTAACAACATGTATAAATGGGACAGTTTAAACTAATATCTCCACTTGACATATTGATTGTCAACGTAGTATGAGATGTGCTTTCCATTGAAAAAGTTATCAATATCCGGATATCGAAAAATGTTTGGTGAAAAAATTAATTAACAACTAGACAATATAGGGGTACACACTAAAAGGGATAAAGATCCTACGGATAAGTTAAGAGGAGAAGTTAAATTATTGACCAATAAGATGATTGCTAATGGAGAATTAGATCAAGCGCTTGGTAACGCTCTCATACAAAGAGATACATTCGCTCCCAGAGTGTATGGTTTAGTAAAGATACATAAATCAGGAAACCTCTTGAGAATTATTGTTAACGTCCAACACGCACCCAACATATTCTATTTCATAGAATAAGGAAATATTCTTACTTCTTAGACCATACTTTGATGAATTCATATCATTTGGTTGAGATTGTCGATAGATGTGAGCTAAATGAAAACGATAGATCGGTGAGTTTAGATGTGGTTTCAATGTACACCAATATACCAGTACCTAGAGCACTAGACTATTTTCAGCGTTTCCTGGTTGAGCATCCAGTAATATTGGAAGGAAGCAAAATGACGATAAGACACGTCATGGAGGTGATGGAATTATGTATATCCTCAACTTATTTTAAATTTAGAAATGCATTTTATTAGCAGATTAGAGGTGTTTCAATGGGGCAACCAATGTCAGTTTCAACAGCTAATATCTTCATTCATAACATGGATAAAACCCTCCTGGATATAACACCCCTAAATACAACATTGTATACACGATATTTGAATGATATATTAGTTATTTGGAATCACGGGGAGGATCAACTGATAAATTTCTTAAACATAGCAAATCAGGTGAGCGAGCTGAAATTTACAATTGAAAATAAATCACGTGGAGAATTACCATTTTAGATGTCAAGTTTATTAGATATGGTACAAAACTACAGCGGGATTTTTATAGGAAGGATACTTACTCAGGTATCCTTCTTAATTTCGATTTAAATTATCCATATAAAATGATAATCGGTATCTTAAAATCGATGATAAAAAGAAACTTAAGATTAACAGATAAAAAACATAGGAAAATTGATTTAGTTAGACTGCGAGAAATATTCAGTGCTAATGGATATCCTCTTAAGTTAATTGAAACAACTATAATGAGCGTTATAAGTAAATTTAATCATGACTGGAATTACGTGAAGTCAAATAAAGCAAAAGATGACCGGAGGGTAATGGTTATACCTGACTCTAAACTAAGTAGGAAAATCAAAATGGTAGCATCAAATACAATATACGTACTATTTTAAAACAGACCCTTACCCTAGCTCTTAAACTTCCCAACAAAAAGAAGCAAATAGAACCGTTAGGCACATCAGCAGTATATGAAATTCCATATAACGACTGTAACCTGATGTATTTGGGTGAAACCAGGCGCCCAATTAAGCTTAGAAGAGGGGAACATAAAACCGCATGCAAGTATGCCCATGTTAATGGATCAGATCTTGCACGCCATACAGTAGAGACTGGACGCAAAATTAATTGGGTTTGGGTGCAGACGTATATCACTTTTTTTAACCGTACCAGATCGACTTGTCTGATTAGAGAATCCATCGAAATTAAATCGAGAAATGACATAATGAATTAAATAGCCGTAGAAAAATAACAAGGTCCTATTTGGAATACTGCATTAAAAAATGGTATAAAACGAAGATTGCACAAAACGGATTCAGAAACTCGCTAAAGTAAACGAATAAGAACACTGGACTGATATTAACTTACAGAGGTGGAGGGTGAGTAATTCAATATTATTATTTCATCCTTGATTACTTGTTATCTTATTGTATCTGTTATCTTACGTTCTGTTTTTTGTGTAGCACCTTTTGACAAACATTTATGTTTGCATCTTCCTTTATCAGGCAATTTTGAATTTATTTTACGACCCCTTTTTATTTTATTTTAACTATCTACCCTAGTAGAATACTTTTCCGTTTCTATTTTAATTTGCTAACTAAATTATTTACTGCATTCACAGTATCTTTCCCCTTCCTCACCGAGATGCCTCTCGTAATTACTTCATTTATGATTGTAAGTGTAAAAATAGGTCTTACGTGTGCATTTAGGAAATTACAGTTATCATTTTAGTTTCATGTGAATTTCTGTTACACCTACCGTTAATTAGATGTAACATATTATTTCTCAATTTTAAGCAAACGCTCACACACACACACAAACACACAGACGTGACATACGCTTATCTAGTGATTAGTCAGATGTTGCTAAATCGCTGTAATTTCACTGGGATGAGTGTACACGTGCAGTAGTTGATTACTCCTCAATTAAAACAAACGAGAATGTATACACACAGACATGGCACACGTTTATCTAGTGAGTAGTCAGGAATTGGGACTAAATCACTCTAATCTCATTTCGAAGAATGTACACATGCAGACATATACAAAACCAATTTGACATACAATTTCCTATCATCCTATTTTTTGAAATAACAAGTTATGCTTAAGAGATCTAACAACAAGTATAAATGGAGCACTTTAAACTAATATTTCCAGTTGACTTATTGATTGTCAACTTGGTATGAGATGTGCTTTCCATTGAAAAATATATCCATATCCGGATGTCGAAAAGTTCTTGGAGAAAAAATCAGGAAGAGAGAGGACGCAAACAAATTGGAACGCAACCCGATAATCAGGTATATGATCTAATCCCAGTCGCGCAACATGTTTCTTTTGAATGCTCGTATAGTTTTGAAATTTTTATCTCCGTATGTGCAACTATTTTTTCCTCTTCAGTTTGTTGCCAATCCAATCGAATCTTTGTTGTGTCTGGTCACTGGGGGGTTTGGTCTTGCCGGGATGCTATTCATTTTGTGTTGGTTTTTGTGATTCGTGTCCAGTCGATTAGAATATCAGGTGTTTGTTATTCAATATAGAGAGCTTCATAAATATATAACAAATTTTCTCATTTTGCTATATATAGATTGGTAAAATTGATTATATTGACAGGGTACCTAGTTTACAATACATGATCGAAAATAGCTGATTTTCCTAACAGTGCCGAGCCATTTTTAATCAATTTCTGCGGTAAATGTTGCTGGATTCTGTTGATTAATTGCTTTTTCGTGCGTACAATGTGTGTGCCAATGCACATAAATAAAAATTTCGAGACCATGAATGATTTGGACAGAATTGGCAATTGATTTTTGCATCCAACCTCATGATGCTCTGTGTGCTAATGTTATATCAGCTTTAACACTGGGAAAATTCTCCTTGTTTACACTATTTAGCCGCCGTGAAATTATGGTGAGTTTAGGAAAATCTCTCTATGCGAATTTGACGTGATATGATATTGACATCAGTAAACCGTTTTGGGTAGTTGTTCAATAGCATCCACATAATTTTTTTAGAGTGCGCACTGGTCAATTATATATTTAGACTCGTTTGTTCAAGATGATGCATGTATACATCTGCCAGCTTGGTTGAAAGGCAGTTTCTCACAGCTACACCATTGGTCTGACGGTAGTATTTCCCTTCAAATGTAAATTTCAAGTTTGTAAATGATAATATGAAATCTTTGATAATTTTGGCTTTTGTGAAAAAATCAAGAAACTCATTTCTAATCATTTCATACAAGAACGTCGTTGAGTAATCAAGTGGAATGTTCTTAAATTAGGATGAGACGTTAAGCGATGCCATTTAACTGCGAAGTTTGCCACTTCAATTCATCTGCTAGATCAAAAGAGTCCATGATAATGCTTGTGCTTATGATATTTCTTAACGATTGAAGTACTTTGCAGATCTTTGCATTGATCTTCGAATAATGGGCAGATTTGGAGGAGCTCATGAGGTTGTCCAGGTTTTTTTTGTTCTTGGTTTTCCGTACCATCTTCTGTTGTTTGTTCCGACGGATTTTCCCTTTTGTGTTTTGTCTATGAGTTTTGATCAAGTATCGAAATCAGCCATCAATGTTAAATGCAATTTCCCATCTTGTTCAGGGTTTCAATTTTTCTTGATTCGATATTTTGTTGAAACACCTTTCTCTTTGATATCTCGCTTGACTTTCTATTGATTATTTATAGTCTCGTTCATGGACCCTCTATACGTGTCAGCTTCACTTATATCAACTCGTGATCATTTGTCGGTAGTGGAAAGCCGTATAGATTTGTCTGATTATAGTTTTCGTAGTACGTCTATGTGTTGATTTCTGATGATCTGGTTGCATTTGAAATCCATTTTGTATTGTTTAAGTGCGCTAATTATATCAGCTTTCAGTCATTATCCATTAAATGTCTGTGGGGTGGTGTCATTTTGTTAAGTCATTGTAGAAATTTTCCCTGCCAGCCTGCTGGTCAATAATTTCACGTCAGCTTAGGTTTCTCTTAATTATGCAGTATTTTGCTCCTAAGTGGAATAATTCTTTCTGGTGTTTTGACAAGATCACTTTTGAATAAATGTGAATAATTGCAACAGGGTTTGTAGGAACTTTCGATTTTGTGGGGAATTAGTCCAGGTCCATTTTGAGGTCCTTACATTCTTCGTCAAATGTTAATTTCATCAACGTTTCTATCTTTGTTGTAAAAGAAGTTTTTTCGCTGTCGTTCTGCCTAGCACGCTGGCAACCCAGTGATTGAATGATTCTCTCCCTATCTTGTAGTTTTGATTGGTTGTCCTCGATGGCATTAAGAATAAGCGGTTAATAATTTTTTTTCATAGGTTTCTAGTTGCTTCTTCTGCATTGAGGTAGCACATATTTTGGACGTACGAAGAAGCAATTGATCAAAATAATCCAGCAACATTTACTGCAGAGATTGATTAAAAATGGCTTCTCACATCAAGAAAATCAGCTGTTTCCGATCATATATTTGAAACAGGGCACCTAATAAGATTGACAAATTTCGTAAAATTATTACATATTTCTGCATCCCTTCATATGAAACAACAAAAGCCTGGCCTAAATGTTCAAAAGTTTCATCAAAACGATATTCTAATCGACTGGTTATGAATCACAAAACCCAACAACAATTTAGTAGTATCCAGGCAAGACCAAACTCCCCCTCGAAGACGCTCACCAAACATTCGATGAAATTGGCATCAAGCTGAAGAACAAAATGAGAGAGTTCATACGAGTCAAACATCTTTCCAATCTTCCGAAAAGACAACCGCAATTATTGTGAAATACATCGTTATTAAAGTTTCAACCTATTTCTATTTACATTTTTTTCAATTATTTCAAACCATCCCATCTTGTTTCCTTAATCAGAGTAACAGGACGGAAACAGACCAGCACGTAATCATAGAGATAATATTCTTGCCCTGATGCTGATACTTAAGCTTAAATTTCAAGTTTGTATTTGTCTCAGGGATCGAAATGTAGTATTGAATATTATTTTCATAAATGGTATCAGCGTTCTTTTGAAAATTATATTAATCGCAATTTCTACACCAGCAGTTCTAATCACACAATGGACTTCCATGAAATTGTACATAATTTTTCAACCAGCAATGACAACCGAACTTCAGGTATTATTTCTCAATATTTACTCAATTTTGTAACAGCTGATAGTATGAGCTTTAATCTACTACACTATCAGTATGCAGGAATTTTCTTCAAGTGGTTAGATAGGCCAACTTTGAATATGCAGACTATATTTTTTGTAAGACGATGCTGATTTTCCTTAGGCTAAGCTGTATAGGTCAGCAATCATAGTTGTCACTTTTGTTTTCAATTTGCAGCTCCGAAATGTATAATTCTACCACAGGACTATCTATCGCTCGCTGCAACTCTGCGACATACAATAAAACAATCATAGATTTCACGAGTGGTGATAAAATTAATTTATTTTAAATTTGTGAATCTCATATAAGCGCGAATCCCATTACATATAATCAGTGGCACATCATATTTGCCTCTGTTGTTAGTTTCATCAAAATCTGAAATAATATTATCGGCATGGTGAATGTGAGATTCTTAAACGATATTGCATCAATTAATTCCGGTTTCATGTTAGATTATAACAATTTGCAATGTATAAGACTATTTAGATGTAATAGCTCGAAAAACAATCTAGATCTCTAGAATTGAGCTCAAAAATTGTCTGTATACTTCATTTTTCTATGCAGTCATCAAGGCACAACTGGTTATGATATAAAGTATAATCACTCAAATAAATCAATGAGCTGGAGACCCTGTTGAGCAAATGAGCAAACATCACAAAGCGGACATTAGGCCAGGAGTTTCTGCAATTAAGCCACCGTTTTTTATTAAATTAGTGAATAACGTTTTCCTAATTTGGAAATACTGGATAATGTTTAGTTCACGAAGAGGAAACAAATGATTGATCGTAATCATTGACCATGTCATTTTTTACAATAAATATGTATTGCTTTTACTGATAAATAGAGTGGTATATCTACTTATTCTCGCATTTCTTTTTATAAATTTTCATCATTCTTTTTAAAGTTATCTAGTCTTTGTAAATATCTGGTAGATAGATAGAGTGGCATAACTATTTGTTCTGGCATTTCTTTTTATAAATTTTAATCTTTCTTTTAAAAGTTATCTAGTCTTTGTAAATCTCTGGTATAAAATATGATTATGTATTCATTATACACGAAATCGTTAATTAGCTACTCTTTTGTAAAAGAAGAGTGATCTTTAGTATCTATCCATTTTCATTAGCTCGATAATTAATGAATGAATTTTATTTGGCATCTTAATAAAGGATAATGAGCTACCATATACAATAAGCGTAGTTGAGCTAATTACATATTTCTTTGATATGTACATTATATTTTGGAGTTTACTTTCAGTATTCAATGCAAGTTATAACTAAATATAATTTATTTTACTTTTCATTTTGACGTGTTGTCAATTAAAACTGGATTTAAAGTATCTGATGGATGTCTAGCTTTGCTTTTCTACTCATTAGCAATTAAATTGATTATTACATCGCTCTCGAAATCATGATTTTCATGTTTTTATAAACACCCATGTATTATAGATTAAATAACTAATTAAAATAGGAGATTTACGAAATAATACCCTTCTCAACTCTGCAGAGAAAACGACTTAGGTAATTTATACAACTTGCATTGTCTTCATTATATTAGTATTTTAGTTAATAAAAAGCGTTCTTTATGAATAAGTTCAAAAAGATATTTTAAAGAAATTCTGGAGGCCTTCTGTTCCATCCTGGAAAACATTTCTGAGTAATTGACGAGTTCGCAATATGCGAAAGAATTCGGTATATTCCATAAATTGCATTTGCTTCCTTATGGAATGCTTATTGTATATTGACATATATACGTCCCTCGCTACATCTCTCTCTTACTATATATATATATATATATATATATATATATATATATATATATATATATATATATATATAATGGATTTGGATGCATTGATTCTAGCAGTTCACTTGAAGTCCTTTTAATCTTATAATTTTTATAAAATGCATCATTATCTAAAACTTCGCATTTGTTACTGCATTTGATTCGTGGGTGTTAATAACGCCTCGTTCGTATAGTGATTGATCTCACATTTCTTGATCAGATATATAGTGGGTAAAGAGCACATTACCGTCTCATACTGATGAGTCACAAGTTAGCACAAACCGCATGTGTACATGAGATTATACCTTGCGTTCATACTAAGTTTGGTTCCATTTGGACTATTTTGTTACTAGGTATGCAATACATAATAAACACTAAATTGGACGCGCATTACAAAATTTTCTATAAATGGATTTTATAATGGAAGAAGGTGAATGTTTTCACTAGTTAAAAATGAGTTTTGCGTCATCCTGAATGACAAAGCCCTTTTGACATTCATGAATACGTTGTTTTATAGTATACATACTATTCGACACCGTTCCAATTTCGATTCACACACTGTAAAATATACATAATAGTTTGAGTAGCCAAACGTCTGTACAGGCAGACTGGGTTTGCTATGCATGTTTTCTGCCTCGGAGACATCAAAATCACAAATCCAGATCCATTATAAAATAATTAAAAGTAAATTTAGACACTTTTGCCGATAAAACTCATTAGCTTTATCTAATAATCAAGATTGATAAGTGTCATCCTGGAATAAAATTTAGTGTTAACTATAATTTTGATAAAAAGTTCCATTTCATAGAGGATTTACCAGTAAAACGAGAAAATTGATCTCAAGCGGGACGAACATATGGAGCGTTCAACAATCACATTTTGTACCGAATATGCCAAAAAAATTATGACTTTGTGAAAACTTTGTTCAATAGAGTATATACCATTTGCATATCTGAATTAAAAATGAGATATTTAGTGAAAATAAATAAGTATGTTGCCACTCCAAAGTAATATGTAGACAAGACTATAGCAAAAGTCCTTAAGTGTTGTTAAACAGGCAGCTGGTAAAAATAATCTATTTTTGGTTTACTCTGAAATGGCCTAAGAGAACTGCATGCATTTACCAAAGCGTATTTGCTATATTACATCTTACATGTACCACAGTCGAGTTTGATTTTTAATTGCACATACAAAGCAAATTTCAATACAAAGTACCAAGGAGCAGGTTGCTATGCGGTCGGTTATGCAGAGTACCCATAAATGGACAAGCGTCCTGGACACATGTTAGTACGGACTGATAGTGAGAATGCTGGATGAAAGTAGTATTAAAAATCGAACGCTGTAGATAAAACTGAGTGAAAACTTTGTCACAATAACTGATATTGGGCGTCAATTTATCTCCGATATTGTGAATAAATGATTCCGTAGTTGAGATGAAAACGCCTACACTTAAGCCTATGATGTAATCTATTCCTGTGATCAGGCATGACGTTCCTATTCTATGTATTGGTTTTAGTGCCAACACTAACTACTGCTTCTCTGCTACATATCCATGAGGAAATAGATTAAAATAAATTTTAACTTAAAATTAAATAATGTTTCTTTAAATGACAATTTAAACAAAAGTTTCGTTAACGGAGTGAGATGTGTGAAGTGGAGTAAACAGTTCAAATGAAAATACTTACCTGTGTAACACGCAGAAACGGCGCAGCCTACACCTCTAGACGACTTCATCTCGGCCAAGTATACTTGAAATCCAAGCAAGGCATCAGCGGCAATACAGCTTACTTAAGGTTTTTACTGCATCGATTCAGAGACAGGAGCAAACTTCGCAAATAAATCTGCCCAGCTAAAAAATGCAAGAAGACGATGATTATATTAGAAATCTGTTGTAAGATCTCCACAGAGCTCGATTCGTTACCACATTGCCTAGGGTTTTCAATAAAGAAATGTAACGCGCATGTGGACTTCCTACTAGTAGACGAAATGACCCTATATAAGTCATTTTGAATCTAGCTAGCCTCATCTGACTGTCCCATTTCAAACTCTGTCCAATTTGTTTCAAGCAACAATATTTTGTTGGCTCAAATTATAATGTTCTGTTGAAAAATCGTATAGCAAGCATAAATAAAACATGACGAAGTCTTATATGTTACTCTGATGAGGAGCACTTTTTGTATGAACCAAAAATACCTCTATGAATGTCAGGGTTGAATTTTTGTTGCTGGTAAACTATGAAGGCATTGTATTCAAACAGGTGTAAACGCCTGTAAGCGTCTAAAATCTATTGAAAAGGACCAAGCTTCACTGGCATGCAAAGAAACTACACGAACAAATGCATTTTAAACACACATCGCACGACAAAGTCAGATGATCTCATTTCTCTATAAATGGCGATTCTCATACTCATCATCTCACACATATTGCCTTAGTTATTGATAAAGATATCAAGATATCTAAATCTGTCAACTTGGTCCACATCCTCACTTTGAAGCTACAGAGCTGTCATGAGTGGTGGCTGATTCTGTTGAAGTTTTTTACATTTAAATAGTACGAATTTGATGCCGAAAGACGGAACGAATGATAATATATTCGATATCATCTCCATAGACAAGATGAGCTAATCCACCGCTGGGAGGAAATTCGTCACCTAAATTTATGGAATAAAAATCTTCTAAATGGCATCTATTATTAAATTTAACAAAATGAGGAATGTGTATATGCTTGACCAACACTACTGCTGATAGTTAATTTGTGCAATAACTTATTCTATGCAATTAAGTATAAGGTGTTGCACACCTAGTAACAAATTAGTTTAATTATGACCAGAAGGATAAACCAAAGACAGCATGAACAGAAAGTTTAATCTCATGCATATTCGTTTCGTGCTTACTGACGACTCATCAGTAAGAGCCGGTATTACGCCCTTTACCCACTACATATTTGTTAAAAGAATATGAGAAAATAGTACGGTACAATCTCCAAGACGAATGTGTAAACCTGCAGAAGTTGAGCTACTCATATTAAGTCTCGACAATGCAACTGACGCTAACTCACTCTTATATATATATATATATATATATATATATATATATATATATATATATATATATATACAGACTCTGTAAAGGATACCAACTCTGTGGCTATTGTGTCAGTATACTATACCAAAATTATAGTACCGAAAATGTACATAGAACTAACATTATGATTGCCGAGTCGGAACATAGTACCAACACGATTTGATTTCAAGGTATACTAAAGTTCACCGAAATTGAGAATTACAACTATTTCTGAACACCTGTTACTCCAGTAAATCCATACACTCTGGCCTTGATCGATACCAGTTATCACATTTCGCGGTAAATCATGATACGATTCAATTAAATATATAACAGTTAGATACTGTTTGTTGCGGAGAGCTAATATATATGCAATTATGTATTAGGTGTTGCGCACCTAGTAACAAATTAGTTCAGTTGTGACCAGAAGGATAAACCAAAGGCAGCATGAACGAAAGTATATTCTCGTGCACATTCGTTTCGTGCTTACTGTCGACTCATCAGTAGGAGCCGGTATTATGCCCTTTAACCACTATATATTTGGTTGAGGAATATGGGTAAATAGGGGAGTACAACTCATTGTATGCTCTGACACTAGTGTTGAAAGCACGTCTGGTATTTATAATTTTTTTCGATATGCCAATTTTTTAACACTGCCAATTTGGGTATAGCGTACCTAATAACAAATTAGTTGAAATTGAACAATAATGATATTCCAAATTCACCTTGAAGTAATGCTGTAATCTAATGTATATAAATATAAAGTTCTTACCGGTGACACCCAGTAGGAGCCAAAATACGCCACAAACTCGACATTCATTACGTCAATATGATTATACGTTTTACTGAATAAAATATTTGCAGCGAATTATAATAACTGATTCAAATGGAGGTTAGGATAATTAAGAAAACAACAACTTGGACATAATTTCATGGTAACCTAGACATCATTTAATAAAGAATACACAAATGGAATTCGGGCTTGCAAATAACTAACGGGAATGCAGTAGCATAAACAATTTCGTATGAAGTATTTCGACATGTGATTATTTACCAAAATTACAGTTTAACTCGGATCTAATGCATGTTCCGACTGATGAGCATCCAATAGGAAAGAGATATTTGTTCTGAGGGTTGTACACTTTTTCATGCTACTTTTGGAATATCCCTTTGGTTCTGGTTGAACTAAATTATTGTTAGATATGCAAACCTAAACCACAATTGTATATATGTTACATCCCTGTAACAAAACATATATTTAAACAAAAGCCATTCAGGAAAGTACGTATTAGTCGACAAATATCAAACAGAAGGAACACCTGTATATATCAATGAGGCTCGATTTTACAATATATATAAAGAAGGAAGCAAAATCACCTAATGAAAGTTAATAATTAATTAAACGACACTTGATCGCGCATTATTTTTATTTCTAAATAAATATTGTATCAAAGTGGTTGTATGGATTTACTGAAGTTATAGGTGTTCAGAAGTAATTGTAATTCTCAATTTCGGTGAACTATAGCACACATTAATATCCATCATGTTGGTACCATGTACCGACTCAGCAACCATACTGTTATTACCGTGTACCTTTTTGGTACGATGTGAGTTATTGTTTAAATCACATTGTCGAGACTATATATGATGTTAGCATCACTTCTGCGGGTATTCACATTCGTCCAGGAGATTGTACCATCCTATTTTCCCACATTTCTCGCCCAAATATGAAGCTGGCACTCCGCAATCAAATTTCAAAGAAATACTTGAGTAGTGTTATTAATTTAACTTCAATGAATGCACAAACCTGTACATTACGCAGACTTATCTAATAGAAATTAAATTATGGTACAGAAATATACTATTAAGAATAAATGAAGCAGTTTAATTGAAATTTTCTCCTTGAATCCGTGTTAAATTTCTTATTAACATGAGTTTAGCATGGAAAAAAGCGTCCGTATTTGGAAGCCGACGTATTCTGAGTACAAATGTAAATAGTGGAAATAAAACTCCTGCTTCACAAATCAAGAATCATTCAAATGCATATAAATTTCCAAATAACGTGTTTTCTGAATTTAACTAAGTAGCGTAGATGTTTAGTTAGTATCAAAGGTAAGAATAAATTCAAATTAGGTTCTGCCAGAAGGAAAGGCATACCATAAGCATAATTTGACATTTGAATTCAAACTGGTTATAGTATCTCCAAATCAATATATTTAAATTAATTCGACACAAAAAAATCTAAAATTGAAACGGCAGAGTTTATTAAATAGGGCTATGTACGATCATTTGCGTTCAACATTATTGTTTCATGATAAATGCCCGAAAATAATTTTAATGTTTGCAAAAAAATCCGCAAAATTTTAATCCTCCACGCGTCACATACTGATAACTCGTTTCTGTTATTTATTTAATAACGTTTTTCCAAATCTCCGTCGTTAATTCTCTTTTGGAATTTACGCAATTCTAAATTGCAGTATTCATTCAATCCGGTTTTTTAATAGACAGGTGGATTGGCCAACATACGTTGATCAAAAACACATCCATGTATATTAACAAATAAAACGGAAGGTTGATATTAATGCCGGCTTTTGTTTAATTGCTGGAAACGGCCAATGTGCTAAATTATGCATAGGCTTTAAAAATCCGTTTTATCTTTCCAATTGAGATTAGAGAAAGCTTCCAAATTAAATATATATGCTTTAAATAGATAATCTTCATTTGCAGTCAAATACTCTCTGGTTTAATTATAATAACACTGAATAATTAATTTAAATAATATTCAAAGGCAGGTGTTAGACATTTTACCATTAATTGCTTAATTATTTATAATATTTCAAAGCCAGTCAAAACTTTTTTAAATTGATAAAATCAGGGTGCTCCCATGATATAAACACTAGACTTATTATATACATACATTTGTCAGAATAGTGTAGAAACGAAAATTCATCCAGAAGACCCGTTTCGTCTTTAATAGAAACTTCTTACGTACTGACCAGAAGTCGACGTGTATAGGACTCGAACCTTAGCTTGTCTGCTTTGGAGTCTGCTGCTCTAACCATTGAGCCATTTCGTAAATGCCCACCTGGAGATGAGGCGAACGAATGTTAAACAGGAAAAATACATTATATTATGTGCATTGTCGTCCAATTTATGGTTCAATTCCCGAACGTGAATTTTCTACTTGCAGATGTTTGTGCACAACCTTACACAAATGAAAAAATGTTAACTTGCTTTGTGCAAGCCGAAAAAACGTCCTGGAAACGAACCTGCACAAAATTTTATACATATTAGTGAAAGCACGCTCTGTTGTTTCTTTCTCTCTCTCCCACCAGTTTATATTTGCTATATGTTTTTTCTATTCGTAATTATATAGTTATCTCAATTTTTATTACATTTATGGTAAAGATTACATAATTTTTTTCAGTACGTAACGCAATTTGTCATTTAAATGTGCTCATTTGAATGGCACTAAACATTTCATAATAGCCAGTTTTCAAAAGAAAACTGCGAGAAGCTATTTTTGAAAATAATTAATGTTAGCTGTATTCTGTTGAAATTAAACTTTAATCTTAAACACAAATTTAACGGTAAAACGTTAGGAAAAGCATGAAATATAGAAACAATTTCATTTATTATGAAGTATATCAAAGTTACTTTAACATTTTATCCCATTATTAAATGTTAAAATAACAATCAAAACTCTGTTCCACATAAATCAATCTTGAGACATAAAAGTCACATTTGCACTTAAAATGAAACACTTTGACGTGAAATGCATCCGTCGTTTTCCATTTAGCCAATGGAAACTAAATCTAAAATGAAATCATTTTACGAATGAAAATCGTTTCGAAGAAAATTAAATATGTTAACATTAAAAACATTTTGACAGCTGTAAGCTGAAAACAAGGCGCTTATTTTAAATTAAGAAAGGTTTCTTTCTCATTATCTCCTCAAGTATCTACCAGTGAACATTCCTTAATATATAAATTGGAAAGCAAAACAAGATAAAAATATGTAAACATAGAGGGAGGGTGAAAGAACGGAAACCAATCAATTGGGTGCGTCACATCCAGTTCAAGCTCAATGCTTGAACATGCTTCTTCTGCTTGAATAAATCCCGCTGCAATTTGTATTTCCACAGGTCTTCGTATGTGGGTAGCTCCATTTTGTTATTGCATTTAGTAATTATTTTGAATGCTACGTCCGAGGTTTCGATGATGCGTTGCAAAATAGCAGACGTGTATTCACCATTTGATTTAAAACAGGCGTTTAAGTTACAATGTTCTTTCATTCGAGTAATTAATCGGCTGGTCGATCGGCCTACGTATGTTAATCGACGACTTGCGTATGTATATTGGTAAATAATATTCGATATCGACATTAACGGCTGTTTCTCTTTGATTGCTGGTATAGGCAAGTGTGTTAACCTAAATAATACTCATAGTTAAGCTACAATAAATGTGCGTGTTATTGCTGTATCAACTTTCTTTTGTGCCATTCGGGAAACTGCATCCCCTTAAATGGAATGTTTAGGTAGACTGTTTTCATTTCTGGCCCTTAATACGTCTGTTTCTGTTTAATTCCCCTTTTAATAATTGATTCAATTAATGAGCTGGGATAGCCATTAGACATTAAATGATTAGTTGCTTTATTATATTCGTTTTCTTTTGAATCTTGACTAACCAGCCTGTCAATTCTTGAAAAGTAGCCACGAACTGTTGATAATTCATATTGAAACGGCACAAAACTGCTGTAACGCTTATATTGTGCAGATCATGTTGGTTTATGGTAAATTGTTCTATTTATTTTACCATTAGTTTTTTTCTTTATTAGTACATCTTGAAAAGACAGACGATCATCTTTCTCGTACTCCGACGTGAAGCCGATATTCTTATGTTCTTTGTTGAAATTTTGAAGCAATGTTCGTGATTGCGACCTGTTCCTAAGGGAAATAAATATATCATCCACTTACCGTATATATTGAGCACATTTACTTATGTCAGTCTTTAATGATGTATTATCTAGGTTCCCGAGAAAAATGTCAGCCAACACTGGAGATAAGGGGCTTCCCATTGTCACACAATAAGTCTGTTTGTAGATGCTTCCATTAAAACGAAACCGTACGTCTTTCGTGCATAATAAAATTAGCTTCCGTAGAGTGTGACCTGGCACCGGCGAGGGTAATATGTCGTGTTCTACCGCTTTGACTATAATGTCAATGGTTTCATTTGTAAACAAAGACGTAACATCAAAAGATACCATAATCTTGTTCTTAACATATATATCTTGAATTTTGTTTACAAACTCAAACGAATCAGCAACCAAACAATTACCTAGTAGTTTGCATAATGGTTCAAATAAACGCAATAGCCATTTAGCTAGTGCATTAAACGGAGAATTTACCCTTGATAAAATTGGCGTCATATGACAACCTTTTGTGCGTTTTTGGTTATCCTTACATTGTTGGCGTAGATGACTCAACTGGCTTGAGCTTTTGTGCAGTGGCCTCATCAATTAAACTGGCGACTGTCAAGATCTTAATTTCATTTATTACTTTGGGCTACACTTTCTTAATTTCATCTGATCTATCGTCAAGACGCGTGAATTTTGTATTGTCCTTCTGCACGTCTTCCATCTTTTTTAGGTAGTCAGATTTTTCCATTATAACTGCGTTCTTGCTTTTATCAGCGCGTAGTATTTTGATTATTGCCTTTCTGCTCATACCTTCAAGCGCATTTAGATGGTGCTTTGTCAATGCATGCTGTTCTGCGCATTTAGTCGGTTTCAAATATGAAGTCTGATCAACTAATGTAGACTTGAACCAACTTTTATAATCAAAACTGATAGGTTCCAAGTCAGCTGTTTGTTCAAATGGCAAATCAAATGCTGCCTCCAAATCAACATCGCAATTATTTGAAGGATGGATTCCATAATTTCGGCCCGTCGGTTATGCCTCCATTGTTAGCTGATCGATTGGAACTTTTGATAAGTTAAGCACATGTTTTTCAAGATCGGTAGGTATTAAATCACACAAAACTCCAGGTTTCATATCTTTTTCAAATTTGTTCAAAATTCTGACTTTACCTTTCGTCATAACTGCCGGCTAAAACATCAGAAATTTCATTCTTGCAAAGAGACTTAGTTCAACCTATACACAAGATACACACCCGATTCTTGCCTGTAGCACTGCTTCATCTTCCTTCAACTGCTCAATTTTGAAATACTCCAACCGTGTAAGATTTCTTCGGTCGACTCGTAGTTTGGACTTTCGTATTCTACGCAACAAATAACCTGGGAACCGTAATTGTTTATCACACTGATAATAATGTTCTTTCCACAATAATCTACAAAACAACACATATTACCATCGCCGGTGCCAGATCACAATCTACAAAAGCTTATCTTATTAATCACGAAAGACGCACGATTTCGTTTTAATAGAAGCATCTATAAACAGACTGATGGTGTGGCAATGGGGAGGCCCTTATCTTCAGTGTTGGCTGAAATGTTTCTAGGGCATCTAGAGAACACATCATTAAAGAGTGACATAAGTAAATGTGCTCAATGTATACGGTACATGGATGATATATTTCTTGTCCTTAAGAACAGCTCGCAATCACGAACTCTGCTTCGTCTGTCTTTCCTAGATGTACTATTAAATGAAGAAACTAATGGTAAATTAGACAGAACAATTTACCATAAACCAACCGGATCTGCACAGCATATGCATTATAGCAGTTTTTTGCCATTTCAACATAAATTTTCAATAGTTCGTGGCTGCTTTTCAACAATTGACAGGTTCGTTAATCAAGATACAAAAGAAAACGAATATAATTAATCAATTAATAATACAATGTATTAATCGCTATCCTAGACACTTAATTGAATCAATTATTTAAAGGGGAATTAAAGAAAAACAGACGTATTTTGGGCCAGAAAAAAACAGTCTACCTGAACATCCCATTTAAGGGTATGCAGTATCCCCAATGGTGTAAAAGACAATTGAAGCGTAATTAACACGCACATTAAATACAGCTAAACTGCGAGTGTTATTTTGGGTAACACACTTGCCTTTATCAGCAATCAAAGAGAAACAGCCGTTAATTTAGACATCAAATATTATTTACCAATATACATGCGCAAGTTGACGATCAACATACGTAAGTCGATCGACCAGACGGTTAATTACTCGAAAGAGAGAACGTTGTAACTTAAACGCCTGTTTTAAATCAAATGGGGAATACACGTCTGCTATTGCGCAACACATCTCCGATACATTGCACTTATGTTCTTTAGACGTAGCATTCAAATAAATTACTAAATGCAATAACATATGAGAAATAACCACTTAAAAAGCCTTGTGGATATACAAATTTGCAGCCAGATTTATGCAAGCAGAAGAAGCATGATCATACATTGAGCTTGAACTGGATGTGACGCTCGCAATTTATTGGTTTCCGTTGTTTCACCCTCTCTCTATGTTTACATATTTCTCTTGTTTCGCTTCCAGATTAATATATTAATATATGTTCATTGGTAGATACTTGAGGAGATAATGAGAAAGAAAAGTTTTTTGTATCTGATAAAATTTCTTTTTGTTTTGGGTACAATAATTTTTTTATACCTCCCTTTTCAAAAGAATATATATATATATATATATATATATATATATATATATATATATATATATATATATATATATATATCAAAGTGGATAATGGCCATTTATTTACAGAATACTAAACTTCGCTCTACAATATTTCATTTTTATACATTCTTGATTTTCATTTGAATATATAGGGTGGCAACAAATATATATATACTATATATATATATATATATATATATATATATATATATATATATATATATATATATATATTGATAGTTTCTAATTTCATCATTTTTTAAAATGTAAGAACAAAACAACGTACTCCATGGAATAACATTTATTAATAAATCTTATTTCTACCAGTATCTACAGCCATTGTTCTGGATTCGTTAGTATATTCGTTCATCCAATCCCACTGTACATGTGTTGTAACCAATCTCCTCTTCGTTATGCTAGCCTTTGCTTTGCGCAATTTAGACCACTGCTTTTGCGCAATTTAGACCACTCCTTTTGCGTAACGTCATTTGGTGTGTCATCGCTTTCATTGTAATTGCGTCCGTAATTGATGTATGTGTCGTATTTTGCGAAGCGTTGGCTATTTTTAAAGGCATGTCGGTTATGTCTTTGTTCCAGTCCAATTTAATTTCTTTTTGAATTATTTTCTGCACGTTTAAGCAGAGCTTCAGCTTATTAATTGCAATAGCTTCAAAAGCCAGAAGCATTTTCTCTGTTTTTGCCTTGTAGAGAACTGAAAAATTGTTACTACTAACAGCATGATCTGTGAGTAGTACATGTTCGCAAATTGCTGATTTTTGTGCAGGAGCTGCACCCCTCTTTAATAGTTTTTGAGGGAGATGCTGATTTATACTAGTTTCGAGCCTCTTTTTTGATCTGCCGATGTATTGAGCGTTGCAGGTACATTGAAATTTGTATACAAACAAAGGTATTGACGTCACAGAGAGGCTATCTTTTTCATTCGTGCGCATCAGTTTTGTTATGTTGAACACCACTCTCACCTATATTGATGGAAACTGTGCTTTTGTCGCTCGAATTAATTTTCGTTTGAAGATTTCCGCTGGAAGATCACCTCTAAAGGGAACACTAAGCGGATAGCTACAAACTTAAATGTCTAGCTATAGAGTCTAAACTGCAGATGTTAGAAGATGGAATTCGAATTAATTTTTTAAAAGAGATCATGGATTAAAGAGGGTGCGAGGAAGAAAGAGATTTAAAAACTAGCGAGGAATGCAGTGCAATGTTTTAAGCTCAAAACGTTTCCTGAGAATCCAGGCAAATTTATTTTTAATTACACCGACATAAATCTAACAAAACATCAAAATGAAGTTCTCTCTCTTGGACAGAAATACTGCATAGCAAAAACTAGAATAAACGAACGTGAAGAAATGCATATGCAGGCATCAATGGAATGCTTCTTTGAAGATGCCACAAACCACAAATAAAATGAAAAATACGACATCTCGCTCTTTAAATCGGACCTCCGAAGTGCGTATGGCCAATATATGCGCACATTCAAAGGCAATAAACTGGTCACCAAAAGGCATCTAGAAGAACTGAATAAGCTACAACGAAACAAACAAGTCAGACTCATGAAGCCAGACAAAGGGACAGGCGTAGTGTTAATGAACTATACGGACTATAGTCAGGCGATGTTACAAATTCTGAATGACAAATCAAAATTTAAACGCGAAGAGGTACAACGCGACACTACGGCAAAATTAGAAAATTCCATAACGAAGATTCTAAACCGAATTATTTCGAAGGTCGAGGTTAAACAAGAAATCGACATAGAGCACAAAATGCTTTTATTACAGAATGCAAACATGCCAAGCCCGTAGGTTCAACGCGACCGATATTATATGGGTTGCCCAAGGTTCACAAAATGACCAACAATGCAGGACTTCCGCCTTTCAGGCCCATTTTATCTATGATAAATTCCCCACAGCACAAGGCAGCCAGACTATTATGCCGGATTATAAAGCCTATCATAAAAGTAAGAATAGACTACGTTGTACAGGATAGCTTTCAATTCGTAGAAAAAATTCGCGATCGAAATTTGAAAGAGCGGAAAATAGTGTCCCTCGATATAAAGCCACTCTTTACTAGCATTCCAGTAAATAAAACTATAAATATCCTATGTGAATATATACGATCATCAGGAGCGGAAACACTGATAGAAGTGGACGACATGAGAGAACTACTTCTATTATGCACATCCAACGTACAATTCGTATTCCAAGGAGTCTTCTACAGACAAATTGACGGCATAGGTATGGGTAGTCCTCTTGGACCAGTATTGGCAGACATATACATGCAGCATTTAGAAACAACTGGTTTAAAACCATTTATCAATGGAGCTCATTTTTACGTGCGCTACGTTGAAAATACTTTCATGGTCGTTGAAAAGGATGAAAATACAAATTCATTGCTACATCACATAAACAAGGTAGACCAGGCAATCAATTTTACAATAGAAGAAGAAAAAGACGGATATATATCCTTCCTAGATGTAGGAATAACGAGAGATGAAGAAGGTACTCTCTCAAGGTCAGTTCACAAGAAATCAAGCTGGACTGCACAGTATATCTATTATATGAGTAGTGTGCCAAGGGCGTACAAAATGAACCTAATAATAAATTTGGGCACACGAATACGCAGGATTTGTTCACCGGACAACATTGAAGTAGAGCTAAATTTGCTTCGCGAAGCGTTGAGAAATAATGGCTATCCGGACTGGTTCATCGAATACAACTTGAGGCAACGCAACAAAATCGAGGCCAATTTGGAAGAAAATCAAACTCCCCAGATAGTAACGCTTAGTGTTCCCTTTGGAGGTGATCTTCCAGCGGAAATCTTCAAACGAAAAGTAATTCGAGCGACAAAAGCACAGTTTCCATCAATACAGGTGAGAGTGGTGTTCAACACAACAAAACTGATGCGCACGAATGAAAAAGATAGCCTCTCTGTGACGTCAACACCTTTGTCTGTATACAAATTTCAATGTACCTGCAACGCTCAGTACATCGGCAGATCAAAAAAGTGGCTCGAAACTAGAATAAATCAGAATCTTCCTCAAAAACTATTAAAGAGGGGTGGAGTTCCTGCACAAAAATCAGCAATTTGCGAACATGTACTACTCACAGGTCATGCTGTTAGTAGTAACAATTTTTCAGTTCTCTACAAGGCAAAAACAGAGAAAATGCTTCTGGCTTTTGAAGCTATTGCAATTAATAAGCTGAAGCCCTGCTTAAACGTGCAGAAAATAATTCAAAAAGAAATTAAATTGGACTGGAACAAAGACATAACCGACATGCCTTTAAAAATAGCCAACGCTTTGCAAAATACGACACATACATCAATTACGGACGCAATTACAATGAAAGCGATGACACACCAAATGACGTTACGCAAAAGGAGTGGTCTAAATTGTGCAAAAGCAGTGGTCTAAATTGCGCAAAGCAAAGGCTAGCATAACGAAGAGGAGATTGGTTACAACACATGTACATTGGGATTAGATGAACGAATATTCTAACGAATCCAGAACAATGGCTGTAGATACTGGTAGAAATAAGATTTATTAATAAATGTTATTCCGTGGAGTACGATGTTTTGTTCTTATATATGTATATATATATATATATGTAAAAATTTTTATTTGCCACCCACATATTCAAATAAAACACAGTACATATATATATATATATATATATATATATATATATATATATATATATATATATAATAACTTTGGAAATAAGGGTTAGCACCTATCTCATTTGTAAACGAATTGTCTGGAAATGTATAAGAATTTTATGGCAAATTAAGATGAATTTTTTAAAATTCTTAACATTATGAATATTTTACTTACAGTCTTTTAAATAAATGAATGTGAATCGACAAACCGACGTCAAATATCTTCAGTGTATATTTTTTTCTTGATTTGGAGAGGCGTGCTAATTGTGACTTATGCATCTATAAAAATAAGTAACTGCGAGAGTTGAATTAGATGCTCAAATTGGCCCATATAAGTTTTGATCACATTGCGAAACACTTATTTAAAATCTTGTTTCTCCGAATAATTTAATCTTATTTTGCACCAACAACGAATTCTTTAAATGTGGCTTGATTTAAAAGAGGAATGATTTCAATTTTATTTCTAAATACAATATAACCAATTTATCCATTATTTATTTTTGCATGAAAATATAAAAGGACGGAGTCATTTATCTTTATTATTTTACGGAGACATGTTTGGTGTCGACTTCATTTTATGAGATCCAAGAGGAAATTTCAATAACATTAAAATTTGACAAAATTGATACAAGTTAGTACTACTTATAGCAAAATTGACTTTCACGCAAATATTTATTGAACATGTAAAAAAAGCGAACAATGTATAACATATAGGTCTCCATTGATCAACAACGCCAATTATTTAGTCAGATTAAAATTGGTTTAATATGTTTTACTCATTGTTTACATAATAAAGTGGAGATAAAATAATTCCAAGGTAAGAATACTAAACATATTCGAATATTTATTACATAAAAAAATTTTCTATTCAGATAATTACTACCTTCCGACAGAAAACCAAGACATTTATCAAGTTGATACCATGGGGAAAGGACGACTTATCTCAGAATTGCTATTTTAAGCAGATATAACACATTTCTTCGAATGTGCAGCCAAAATTCGAATCACGCAAACAACGACCTATCCAGAAAGTTTAATGATTTCAAGCATTCTTTCTTGGCCGCACACGCACAAAAATATCATAGCCAGTAATTCTCGCTATGAATAATTTTTATTCTATATGACGAATTGTAAACGCAATTCCTTTACAGGAATTTTATAAGTACATTTAATAGCTAAACATAAATATATTGCTTGTGCGGTGAATCTAGAATGATTTCTTTCAAAATTTAAATTGCACTAAATCACAACACAATTAAAAACATGTTTTTGTTATCGAAACTCAACGCGCAACATAATTCATTTACATTGAAATTTTTACACGGACTCCGCGATATAATTCACATTTCCACGATCTCTAATGAATATTACCTAATCTAAAGATGAAATCAATTCAAGGCTTCAATGCGGACTATATATCAGTAGTTACTTAACGCAATTATTTTAGATCATGAATGTAAAATAAAATAATTTTAAAATAACCACAGTTCGCTCTTGATGCTGAAGATAAAGAAAATTGTAGGCCCACTTCATTGCAAGCAAAACGAGATCCGTTGCATCCACCGCTCGTTGGTCAGTTCCTATCAAAATTGATATACCATGTGAGCAGTTTTTAGAGTTTGAAATGCGCACGTTATTTGTGTGTATGACAAAGCACATATGGATAGATTTGTAGATGCAAAGGGGAGAGTTGCTTTGTCATACAGCTTTTAATGACAAAATTATGGAGACGGTACAAAACAGGAGGAAGATATAGTCAATAGGTCTCCATAAAGCCTTGTTTGTAGGTGACGAAAGGAGGAAATTTCTTCATTAATCTTTCTAGTTGTGTCTAGCATGAGCAAGTTGAAGATTGCGTATTCTGATCCGACAAAGTTAATGATTCAAGAGTACACACATCCAGATGGCAAAAAAGTTATATAATGATTACGTGGAGATCATGAGTCAATCCTTGTGTCGAAAAAGAAAAATCGTCACCATGGAAGATAACAGCCGAGATGGCATTTCATTGATGCATGCGGGGAGGGGAGCATAGTAAGTTTTGCTATAGTATCTGAAGCTTAGCATTTGATCATCAATTATGAGAATCAAATGATTTTCTTAAAATGTCAAGTTTATTGAGGTTATTTCGTTTATCACAGCTACGAGTGGATTATAATTTAGAAAAAGTTTTCTAGATTAGAATTTCTGTCCGCTAGAGGGATTCGTAGGTTTGCCTAAAGATAACATATTACGACTAGTACCAACCAAGTGTGCAACTGTAATGTCAATCTATTACTCTTTCTTCAAATTAAAGCTGACATTTCAGTGGCCACTTCTCTAAAACGTATAGCACGAATAGCTTGACCCCATTCTATATAGGACGACTAATGTTCAAAAATTTGGATGATAAAATATTGTCAATAGTATAACTGTCACAAAGCCGTGTGCAAATATGGATCTTTGCATTACACAAATTAAGTAGACAGGCGGAGAAACAATGCCAGTAAAATTTTAGAGCTCCTCAGATAAATTAAGTTAACTAGTTTTTCGAACATTTAAAATATCAACTATTTAGTTAAGCTCACGTTTTATTATTACGTAATAGAGTGGACAAGTGTTGCAAATATATGGAAATTGTTTGATTTAATCCAATAAAATTTACCAATTTGAATATTTCTTTAAGATTTATACTTTCATTAAATGTGTATAATAGCTTCATACGCGTTTTAACAAGGTAAAATCCAATACCAAACTTTGTGAAATATGATGTTTGAACTGTCGGATATTCATAATCAATAAACAAATGCATCGTTCTTATTATACCTGAGAAATAACAAAAACTGACAATCTACTGTCTTCATTTCGATTAAGGAAATCTAGCAGAGAGTTATAATGTTTTAATAATATGATTAGACTTATCGTTAACAGAAATTCATAAACTCTTAGTGTAATCAAGTTTGCGATCTTGATATAAACACCTGATCAATTAAGTACATATATTTTTCAGTATAAACTAAGAATTTTATAGTGTAGAAAAGACAATTCATCCAGAAGACCGGTTTCGTATTTATTGGGAACTCATTATGTACTGGTCAGAAATTGACACGGACAGGGGTCGATTCTGGGCACGTCTGCAAGTTGGCTCAGTGGGTAGAGCGCCAGGTTTCAGCCCTGTCGGCGGCATATTCTGGCCAGTAAGTGATGAGTTCCCAATAATGATGAAACCGGTCTACCGGATAAATTGTTTTTCTACACTATAAAATTCTTAGTATATACTAAAAAATGTACGTACTTATGAAAATCGCCACCTTGGTAATAGTAATTGATATAACCACTCGCGCAACCTATGTTCGTTTAATTCATAAATTTTTTTGCATTTTAAGGTACATTCAAAAAGGTCCAATGCATCGCGTGTTTCATGAAATTTACTTACGCGGGATTTTTTTTGTAATTTGTTCGCTGACTGCTGTGAAATCTTTGTCTATCTATTTCTGTCAATTTGATCAAATTTTAGTATATTTTAACCTGGTTATAACTAAGTTTATAAAATAAATTTGAATTATTTTGTGTGTTTTTAAATGACCATCCATTATATGCTTAAATAACTCGGTCGATAATTGGCAAGACTCCGAAGTAAAAGTACTTCGTTTGGAGCCCTGGTTGATGAATGTCAAGTATGTACGAAACGGGTCAACTTGAACTGTAATTACAATATTTTTCATTGGTTGGATTAAATGCTCAACAAATATCAATGATGCACTCTACTAATAATACCGTTATTTAATATCCATTTCTTGGAGAAGCGGTGTTCTTTCTAAAATGAGAGAAAATGTGTATGTGGACGGAACACCAGATCAAATGAGAGACAAAATAGCCTTCACCTAAATAAAAAAATAGACAAAGAAAACAAGTTGGCATATTAATTTAAATTGAAGCAAGAGCGAGGCTTTGGCTGCCTTACAGACTGCGATGTAATTTTGTGCCAAAATGAACCACGGCCTCGGCAGTTCTGACGCATTAGTCAATTTGATGAAAAACGTTTGAAATCTTATGCAGACTACATTTACGCATGATACAATAAAAGCATGATAATTCAATTCTTTAGAAGTTCTTCTAGTGTTTATTATTATGATTTATAATTATAGCGAAAGTTCTGCTATTTTATGTTACAGGACAAAATATATGCCACGTAACTTTTTCATAGGGAAAATGTGAGCAAAAATAAAATTTTCTTGTATAAAGATAAATTGCATGTGACACGCGGCGTGAATGCCGCAGACGATGACTCGCAGATTCCGAAGAAAACGGACTTCAGTTTAGAAACAATCGCGGAAATTGTGGCATGAACGTGGTGAGACCTGAACAGTGAAAAGACATGGCTACTTCATGAGTTTCGATCGAGGACTTACGCAATTTTTAGTTCATGTTGAAAACGAATAATTGAGGAAAAATCTCTCTATGCGATTTTATCGTGATATAAATTCCGCGTATTTAATTGTGTTTATTCAATAATGAAAGAAATTAGGTGGCTAGTTGAAACTTTATTTTTTAGGAGACTTTATGTTCTTCAAATTAACAAAAGACTTACCATAAAAGATTAGTTGATATATGATTAAAAGTTTCCTGTGGGACACGATTTGGTGGTTAAGTGGATAAGTCAATATAATCCCAAGTAAATATGCGCTTCAACACTGAAGAACACTTGATGAATGCGAAGAAAGGCCAAAATCTCTCTAATTCCGGCTTCGCATTTTTACCTCACGCCAAGTTAATTTTCTACTGACAATTTATCTATTTAATAATATTGCGCCATGTAGATTTATCCAGATATCATTTTCATCACAGATTCATTATGACAGATTGTGGTTGTATATTTTGGTCTATAGGCACAAATTTATACACAATTGTCTCAAACGAATAGGAGGCTTACCAAAGAAAACCAATATATATATATATATATATATATATATATATATATATATATATATATATATATAAGCGTTATTTAATATGAAAGTTTGCCATAATTTTTGTTCTAAAAGAATTGCGACAAAATAAGATTGATATTATGATTTTTTAAAGTCATGAAAATTCACTGATATTATTTTTATTAATTGAGGTTTTAACGTCACAATGGCATCTATCATCATGAGTGCCTATTTTCTCTTTATTTGGTTTAAGAAGCTTGCCAACAAATAATCAAAAATTATTAATGACTTTTATTTACTTATCCTTCTAAGTCCATATGAGTATAAATCTAAATTTTAGATTAGAGAAGCATTTTTTTCAATTAAATTTCTGAAATTCCTACGGCTACATTGATAAATATTATAACCCCATTATTCTATGAAACGCTGAGATTTCGTTTCAATTAATTCTTTATTTGCACATAATTCTATAGACTGATAACGAGTCACTGATCTTTATTCGTGTTTAGTCCCCCTTTTTATGGTGTTTTAATTTTAGGAGCTTTAATAATAAAAGTTTAAAAACGTTACAGTTTGAAAAATTGGATAAATACAATTATTATTTATAGTAAATTTAATTTCACATAAATATTTAATAAAAATTAAGGCGAATTACAACTACGTCAAATTTAATCAATGTAAACTTTATCAAATAATGTAAAAATAACGACTTATTCACAACATGTAGAGTTTATTAATTGCTAACAAGTAGCTAATGGAAAAACTGATTCAATTGTCGCTTAATTTAGAAATTCACACAGCCAAAAATTGTGCTTAAAAATAACCTTTAGACAAGGTATATCATTCTTATCATTTCATAAACAACGCCAAAAACCAATCAGAAATACACCTCGAAAATTTCAATATTAAAGTTATTTTCGTAGAAAATAAATAATTTGTACTTGGTGGAACACCGCCACATATAACTAGAATGATTGACGTACAAAATCCTTCTTCTACAGAATGTTCATTTTCACCAACTTATTAAATTAATACTTTTACATGACCTTCGAAAGTTTTTTTAATGGAAAAAGGTTATGTATCAAATAAACCTGGAAATATTAATTAAGCAGAGATATTTCGTTTATATCAGCAATTCTGTTTAACTCTATTACAGTGCACAAATTAGCACATGCCAATTGTATTCATCATTTGTGCAAATCTTCCTAAAACGTGTATGTCATCAGAAATTAAATGTCGAAAGAAGCGGATTTACTCATTCCAAGAATGTCACTTTTTGTAAACATGCAGCAAATAAAGTAGAGAAAAGGCTGAAAGTGATCCAACATTTACGCTTAAAAATCTACTGGCCAAGATAAAGGTAATGACTTGTGATTTAATACAATGACTGAGGATGAAAATGAAAGGTTCAAACGCGTCAGACCTTCCGACTGGCGGTAGGTTTGCTTTATTTTTTGACGACTTCTTTACCACAATTGGATTTTTGTTTACTTCAAGCTCGCAAAGTTGATTTAAAGAATTGTTAACACCACCCTCGCAATCAATTATTGTTTAATTGTATTGCCTCCATTTTTATTTGTGGTGAAAGCTGCAAACTGTTAATGTTCGTGACTGCATAGAAATTGTTCAGCCGACATTTCCTGTCAAGTACAGTGTATTCGAGACTACTAGAGGTTAGAGCCGCATATCTAATTTTGCTTTTCATATATATTCAATGCGGATTGATCCTCGCTAATCAGTTTGCCGTCGTACTCTGAGGATGATCATGGAAGGTCGAAACGCGTCAATGCGTTGCGACTGGTGTTAGTTTTGCTATGTTGTTCGACCACTGGTTAAATACAGTGGTATTGGTGTTTACTTGAAGTTCGAAAACTTGATTGAAAGAATTGATATCATTACCCGCGCATTTAATTAATATATGTTTTTAAGGTTTTTGTTTGTTTAGATTAAGTTTGCGTGTTCATATAAACTGAAATCTCATTATATGTATGTTTGCAATAGAAACAAAGGATTTCAAAAATAGCAATTTGAACTGATTCAGTAAACCGGTTTCGTCCTTATTGTGAACTTCTCGAGTAGTGTTGAAAATATTTCCGCGGACGGGGCTCAAACCGGGGTACATTTGCTTCTGAGTCTTTAACTGTTTTCTTAAATGGACAAATGTAATGAGATTTATTCTTTAGGTATTCATTCTTATTTAGCCCAATATTAAGCATATTATTACATGGCTGTTATTAAAAAGGAAATCAGTACAAATTCGGGCACTATCTAAGGTACCTTTTTAAGTTCTTACAGAAGCATTTTTATTTGGTGAAGGCAAAAGTCCTGTGATTGATCAGCTTAATCAATTTGATACATGATATATAAAAATAATTTTATGGTGCAATATGCGTTTTATAATAGAATGTATATTTTTTAATTGTATAAACTACCTTTTACTTATCAAACATGGTATCAGATGTATGACATATATCTGAATCAGAAATATATATAAAATAAAGTGAAGTACAAATGTTGTTAAGTTAGCGCAATCTTCACGGTATATTATAATGTGTTTTTATTATCGCAATATAAAATAAGTAAAAGCAATTGTAAATTAGTAACTTCAGCACACTCAGAGTTTCTTTACACGAGTATTAATATTAAAATGTTAATCTACCTAAATATAGTAGATTTAAAACTACTGTTATTCGGTCTAAATAAAGCCACATTCCAGAGTTATTTTTTATGTTTATTCAACCATGCAAATGTAATAAGCACCCAGCAATTTATGCAGATCACATTTATTTTGAATTTTGGGACCAGGTCGCTGAGACAATATCCTAGCAGGAGATAAACCATTCATTCAATTGTTAATTGCTTGTAAATATTATATATTTAAACGAAATAAACAAAATTTCCAGAAGGTTCCTTATTTTTATGTAGTTTACATTACCATTTTTAAATTTCCAGCGTTTTACCATATTATATACAAGCATGTATTATGTGTTGCGAACCTAGTAACAAATTAGTTCAGTTGTGACCAGAAGGGTAGACCAAAGTCAGCATGAACGGAAAGTATAATCTTATGCACATTAGATTCGAGCTTACTAGCAACTCATCAGTAGGAGCGGGTCTACGCCCCTTATTTTACGCCCTTAATATATATATTTGGCTGAAGAATGAGGGATTATAGGACGGTACAATCTCCTAGACGAATGTGTAAACCTGCAATAATGAATCTAACATCATAAAGTCTACGACAATGCGACTTGAACGCTAACTCACACTATATAATATATATACCGAGTCTGTAAAGGATACTAACACTATGGCTATTGTGTTAGTAACCGGTACCAACATTATTGTACCGAAAAGGTACATGGTACTAACACTATGGTTTCCGAGTGGGTACATGATAACAACCTGATGGATATCAATTTATGTTAAAGTTCACCGAAATTGAGAATTATAACAATTTCTGAACACCTAGTAACAAATTAGTCCAGTTGTGACCAGAAGAATAAACAGAAGTCCGCATGAACAGAAAGTTATTTTTAACCCTATTATATAGCTTGTAATCGCCAAAAATCCAGACTTTGACTCTGTTCCATGCGTTTTCTTCAGCGCACTCATATCCACCCCTGTCCATCAGCTTAGGTGACCGATGTGGTCACAGAATTGCAGCCTTCTATAGCACAATGAATGCAAAGCTGCAAATTTTATCCTAAACTTACGCATTTTTGTACGCTTCCGTATCACTTTATTTCAAAGCTTTGCTTCGATCTGCTTCTAGTCTGTCTGACTGAAATTTCTCTAATTGGTTCCCAGTAGCAGCTGCGTATTGCAATATACGCCTAATACAAATAATATCCATTTGTAGCTGAATATCATTCGACAATATATTTGGCTGTATCAGTGGTCATCTTTTCTTAGCGAGGCGAAATATTATCTCTATATTTGCATCAGCAGAAGCTGTACACTTAATAATTATGCCCTGTTCCTCAAATTATTGGGCAATTTTGATCATGAAAACGGTATTAATTATAAAGTCATGAAGATCCACGTTATTAAATTCTGTCACATCCGTAAAATTTACTCTTAGGTATTTTAGATAAATCCTCAAAAAAAACGATATTAAACATCAACTCAAGTCGTTCAAAGATGCAACAATATTCGATTATTCAATTTGGAAGACCATATACACAACATCGGCAAATTCGCAGATTTGGCCTTCAGGGACTAACTTCTGCAATTTGTCAAATACGAAATTAAATAGTATCGGGCCCAATTAAGAACCCTGTGAAATTCCTATCGTCATATTTAACAGTCTAAATTGTTTTTGAATAATTTGATTAGACGAAAATTTATTACTTAGATAATAGATCTTTAATTTAAATATAACCGGAATAACATCAAAGTAAACAATCTTATTCATACCAGCGTTAAGATTATAGTCAAAAATTTATGAGCTATTGATGAAAACAATTATTAATTCCATATTTTTGTCATCCAGAGCAATTATATGATATTCATGATGACCGAACATCCTTACGTAAAATTATGCTGGTTTGTATAAATGCCTAGTGGTAAATTAGTTTCTAAATGATCTATTATTATTCGTTCCATTATCTTCAAGAAAGAAGGGATACTTGAAAGTAAGCTATACTTGTTGGCATTAATTTGTCTGCGAATAGTTGGCAACGGTCTTGCCATAATAGTTAGTTAACCAAATTTAATAATTCCACCATTCAACATCATGATAAAATGAGCAAAGTACATTTAAAAAATGGTATGTATGCATTTTATCCGTCGATATTCATAAGTGATCATTATGATTTATATTATTCTTGCTAAAATTTGATTGTCAATATCACGTTTCTGATCATGATTATTTGCGTTCTGTTCTGTTTTGTATTTTCATTTGTGAATTATTTATTTCGTTACCAATCGCATTTAGCTTTAGTTTTTTAATGCAATTATATAATTTAAATTCCATTTTATTGTCACTATTAATTATGATATTGCATATAATTTATTCAACGCCTTCGGCAATGTATAACAAAGATCAGTTTTAAAAACATTTTGTAACAGGGTAGACGCAGTAACAACAGAATCATTTCTAATGGTATGATTAGAACATTCAAAATCAAGCAATATTAATTTAGTTTCGAAGAACTTTCAGTGAATTCTGATGTTGGTATGATTGTTATGACATTGTTATGACGATTTTGATGATGATGAGTATGAGGATGATGACGATGGTTATGATGATGATAATAATGATGTTGATAATGATGATTATAATAATAATGATGATTAAACGACGAAAGGAATAGCAGACAATCGACTATTATTATCGATCTAGCCTTAGGGCTTTAAACAGCAACCAGAACGCAGTATTGGTACCACAAAATGCAAATATCAGTTTAAATATCGGTCCATGTAACCTATCGCTCCTAATGCCAATAAGACAGTTAAGTTTGGCGCCCTTTTGAAAAAAACGTATGTGCTTAATAACGCTGAAACGTAATGGTGCAGATGTATACATAGCCGATAAATACCATATATTTTGTAAATCGGCAAATACAACTAGACTAATAGATCGATTTGCACCTAATGTTTCATTTATTGAAGTATGCATTAATTAGATTATATATATATATATATATATAAATATAATGATTGAAAGTTTAATGTCGAGGTTGGCATTATAAATTTTGACAGTATTGAATATCAAAGGTAATTCAGCCGATCGTTTATATTGGGACTATTCAAATACTATCCAAAATTTCCCGCGGACATGATTCGACATGGAGCATAATTTTCTCGGTGCCTGAAACTACATCCACGTCAAAACCAGGCCGATGTTATATTAATTTATGTTTGGGTTTAGACTTCAAATCCATATAGCTGCCCCAATTAACCTGGAGTCTGGGAATAGCTAGAATTAAGGGTCAGAAGAAATTCAAAATAGGTTCTCTTCTTGTCGTATAAATGCAACTCAATATATTTAAATCTATTCGACATGTAAAAAACCGTGAAATTGAAACAGGCATAGTTGTGAAATAAGGTTATGTGAGATCATTTGCATTCAACAAATTTATTCCATAAAAATGTCCCAAAATACTTTTATTGCTTGCATAAATATGCCGGACAAATTTCAATCCTCTACACTTCGCATGTTGACAACTCGTTTCTGTTATTTAGTTTGAAGAATTTTAATAATTTTTGCCACATCTCCATCATGTATTCACCATTGAATTTTACACAAATTTAAATTACAGTATTATTTCAATCCTGCTATTAATCGACTGGTGGATTGGCTAACAAACGTTGATCAACAACATAATCAAGTATATTAGCAAATGAAATGGAAGGTCGACATAAATGCCTGTTTTCATTTAACTAATGTAAACGGCAAATGTGCTAATTTGTGTATAGGCTGTAAAAAGCCGTTTTAACACTTCAATTGAGGTGAGAAACAGCGTTCAACTTAAATATATTTTTTAATTAGTTCATCTTTATTTGAAATCAATTAATCTCTTGTTTCCTTATAATTACACCAAATAATTAATTTAGTTAATTTTCCAAGGTAGCCGTTAGATATTTTACTATTATCTGCCTAATTATTCCTAATATTTTAAAGCTAGTCAAAACAGTTTGGAATTGTTTAAATCAGGGTTACGAACATGATATAAACACCAGTCTCATTATATACATACATTTGTCACAATAATGTAGTAACGACAATTCATCCGGTTTCGTCTTTGACAGCAACTCTTCATGTACTAAAGATAGGTCGTCGCGCATAAGGCTCGAACCTGGGAATGTCTGCTGCGTTGTCTGTTTCTCTAACCATTTAGCCACCATGTCGCACTTTGTAAATGCTTAACTGGAGAAGAAGCACGTAAATATTTGGGCATTACACTATTTCAAATCTCAATCTCCCTAACTCTATCTCTTTATTTCTAAAATATTTTATTATTTTGTTCTATTATAATAAGTTTTGTGTATATTATAATTACAACAAATGTAAAGGTGATATCATTCGCTGATGATCATTAGTGATTCCTTATATTGTGCTGTCATTGCTTCCAGCACCTCATATGAATGTTCATTTGGTATATATTTCAACTTCATATTGCAGTAAGGAATAGAACACTTGCGTTATGCATTTTCCTAGACGCCACAAATGAATTCTTTTTAATAGCAATCCTACCATTCAAATTTATTGTGGGTTTTAGACGTTGTTAAAAATGTAAAAATGTGCAATGATATATGGATATTTTCAAGCAAAATAAAAATCTTCTTTTAAAGTTATCTCCAAGTGTTTAAAACGGAAATTATTTATGTACATTCTAAGAACGAACCAAGTATTCAATTTTAATGGGGGACTAATGTTAATTAGAAAAAATGCATTAATTTACGTTCATTGTCGTCCAATTTAGGCCAAATGTCCGCACGTGCTTTATTTGCTTGCATTAATCACATTGAAATATGTTTGTGCACATCGCTACACAAATTTTAAAATATTAACTCGCTTTATGCAATTAGAAAAAATGTCCTGGAAACGAACTTGAACAAAATTCGATGCATATTAATGAGTGCACGCTTTAATGTTTTTCTCTCTCTCACACACCCTTTTCAAATTTCCATGATTTTTTTTTGAAAATATATAAATATTTTACTTTGGTCGACATTAATTGAAAAGTGTCAATAACTTTTTTCAGTGCGTAACAAAATTTCTCTTTTTATTTTTATCATCGGAATTACACTAAACATTTCATAATAACATGTATTCAAAGGAAATCTGCCAGAAGGAATTAGTGGAAATTATTAATGTTAGCTGGATTTCCGTGGCAGTTAAACCTTACTCTTGAAAAATAATATTAACAGTAAAAATGCTATGAAACCATTTAATATATTAAACAAATTTATTTATTATGAAGTATTCAAAAATAAAAAGTATTCCAAATTAAAATTTTATCTTAGTATTAGATGCTAAAAAAACAATCAAAAGTCTGTTCCAAACAAAACAATCTATAGACTTATGCAAGGCGCATTTCCACACCGAATGAAACAAGTTGAGGTGAAACGCCAAAGTTGCTTTCATTTATCGCATGGTTTTTAATCTAAAATGAAAAAAATTTAAGAATAAACATGGTTTCGAAGAAGATTGAATTTGGTTTCATTAAAAACATGTTGCTGGTTTTCAATTGTTTAGCAGCGTAATGAATACTTTAATTTACAAAAGTTTCTTCATTTAAAATCATGTTTCTATGTCTATATATCCATATTATATCTATATATCATCTATTCTTTTGATAGAATTAATAAATTAATTTATTAATTTAAATAAACTTCACTGGAATAAAACGCTGTCTATCAGATGTGATAACAGATTTCCTGGTTAGCCAACGTCATTAAATTAATATAATTCAGGTTCCATTGTAATATATCATAAATCGACAATTTGCTTGAAATATTTGTAGATAATAATATTTCGTTGGAATCAAACTAGGTAATTGTTCTTTAAATCAAGATTGCGAGCTTGAAGTAAACACAAATCCCATTGTATTTAACCAGTCGTCGAACAACATAACAAAACTACCGCCAGCCACAACGCACTGACGCGTTTCGACCTTCCATGATCATCATCAGAGTACGACGGCAAACTGACTATCGAGGATCTAACCGCATTGAATATATATGGAAATCAAATTTAGACATGCGGCTCTCACCTCTAGCAGTCTCGCATACATTGAACTTGACTGGAAATGTCGGCTGCACAATTTCTATGCAGTCACGAACATAAACTGTTTGTAACTTTCGCCACATATACATATATAGGCAATACAATTTGACAATAATTGTTTACGCGGGTGGTGGTAACAATTCTTTAAATCAAGTTTGCGAGCTTGAAGTAAACACCAATCCCTTTGTATTTAACCAGTCGTCGAACAACATAACAAAACTACCGCCAGCCGCAACGCACTGACGCTTTTCTACCTTCCTTGATCATCATCAGAGTACGACGGCAAACTGACTATCGAGGATCAAACCTCATTGAATATATATGGAAATCAAATTTAGATATGCGGCTCTCACCTCTAGCAGCCTCGCATACATTAAACTTGACTGGATATGTCGGCTGCACAATTTCTATGCAGTCACGAACATAAACTGTTTGTAGCTTTCGCCACATATACATATATAGGAAATACATTTTGACAATAATTGTTTGCGCGAACCTGGGCACGTCTGCTTGGGAATCTGGTACTCTAACCACTAATCATTATATAAATTTTCATTTCAATGCCACTTCCCCATGTAGTGTGGTGTCTGTTCACTAATGACAGATTGTGGATGGTTAGTTGGAACTTTTGGTCTAAATGGATGCCATATGAGCTCCACCTAAAGGAAAAATAGACTAACCAAGTTACATTAGTTAGTATATAACTGAAAATTGTGTGCAATGTAGTGTGCGGCTGGATGGCTTAATGGTTAGAGCACGAGATTCCGAAGCAGATTTGCCCAGGTTCGATTATTGTCCGCGACAAATTCTGGCCAGTACATGATGAGTCCCAGTAACGACGAAACCGGTCTACTGAATGAATTGCCTTTTGCTGCACTATGCAATAAATGAATTCACAACATGCGCCTCATTTGTAGTGCGAATGATGTGGAGCAATGCGAGAAGTCTACAGATGCGATAATTCCACAAATTAATTGATAAGCGCCCAATAAACACAAAACTAGCCTACATGATAGATTGTATTCTCTCTATTATGCATTAATAAGATAAAACAAACAACATTTAAATTAAAATCGTGCTTTAATATTTTAATAATTTATATCACTTTCTTCGCTTATCGTGGGTGTTTTTTACATTGGTAGATCGTGGGTAGCAATTTGAAATTTCAGTTCAAAATGGATTCCAAATAGATTCCAAGGAAAGATAAACTTACTAGAAAAATATTAATTTAAATATATATATATATATATATATATGTGTGTGTGTGATAAATACAATTACGACGCAGTTTGAGTAGCGAAAATTATTGGTTACATTTATCCGCGCTGTGGCGATTGTGGAATATGAATGACACAATTCTACAAATGACGATATGTCAGAAAAATTTACTGGGAACAATAATGCCAATAAATAAATTGTCACTTAGCAAAGAATAAAAGGCAATTTCGTTTATTAAGTTTTTTTATCTCATTCCTGGGACTAACATTGACGTCGTAAATGGAGATTTTGTGGAATAAAACTCGTTTCACGAAAAATAAACTTTCGCGTGTGAGTAGATAGAATAACAAATTAAGTAGCTTTTTGTGTTGAATAAAAAAAATGTAAGATTTGTGACATTATTGGATGTTTTAATTCTGCAGCATTATATAAATTTTGAACAGTGACGGACGAAAAACATTTGAATTAAATATAATATATTAATTTTCAATTTAATTTAAAATTTCATTTTAGTCATGAAATTGTAAAGACATCTAAATATCACAAATTAATTTTTCTCTTTTGTTGTACCGACTTTGAATTTGAGAAAGCTGATATTCCAATTATTATAATTAAAGTTGCGATTTCGATATAAGCACCGATTGCATACATAAACTAGATATTGTATTGTGATGACAATGCAATTCAACCAGTATACCAGGTTGGATCCTTATCAATACCACATCGCGTATTGTATTAATTGAAATTGAAGGAAGAGCGTGGCTTTGGTTGCCTAACAAACTTCGACGCACATGTGTCCAGAAATGAGCCAAGGTCGCAGCAATTGTGACGCGTATTAGATGGGGGCATCATAAAGGCGACATCACTCATTCTGATGACAAACGTTGAAAATCTTATGCATGCTTTATTTTATGCAAACAAAATTTGCACATAATACTTTCAGAGCCTGATAACTCAATTCTTTAGAGAATCCTCTAGTGATTATTGTCGGGATTTATTAGAATAGCGTATCTTCTACTATTTTCAGTCTCCGATCAAAATAACATGTTAGTATATCAATAAGAATTGCTTGCACCCCGCGGCGTGAATGCCTCAGATGATTAATCGCATACTCCGAAGCAAATGAGGTAAAATATGTCTAAGCAATTTTGTCCTGTTAATGACAAGAATTTTTCTCGGCAAACTAAGACTGATTTTTTAAATTTATAATATCATGCAAAATGACTCGCATTATTTTAATTATTTGAAGTTGTAATGCCACGCAGACATCTATCATCATGAGTGCAAATGTTTTTCTATTTAGTTTGAGTTGCTTGCCAACAACTAATTCAAAATAATTCATAATTTTTATTCTCATCCATTTAAGCCGAAGCGAGAGTACAATTAAATATATTAATAAGTCCATATGAGTTTAAGTATAATTTCAATACAGTTTCCCAATTTCTCACCAGTTAAGTTCTATTTTACATTAAAATAGAATAAAACAATGTGGTCTTGTTTAGATAAAGACTGCTTTCATTTTAAATTATGAAATTCCAACGGCTGCACAGATAAATATTATACACAATTTTTCTTTGAAACACTGATGTTTCGGTTCATTTAATTCTGAATTTGTAAATGAAATTATAAACTGTTAACGAGTCACTGACCTTTTTTGTATTTTCGAATCTTCCTTGATGATGGTGTGGTTGTTTTAGGATCTTTAGTTAGAAATAATAAAAAACATTACAATTTGAAAACTTGGATGAATATAATAATTATTTTTACCAAATTTACTTTCACAAAAAGATTTAATAAAATATTTGGAGAAGTAGAACTAGTTCAAATTTAATCAATGTAAAATTTATCCGGTAAATTATGATTAGCGTCTTATGCACAACACAAAACTAGTAACTAACTAAATTAAAAATTGATTTAATTGCCGCTTAATTTAGAAATTCACGAAGCCAAAAAGTGTTGTGCTTAAAACCCCCTGTCAACAAATTTACTCGTTCTTATCTGTTCAAAAACAACGCCGGAAAACAGTCAATAATGCATATATAAAATATTAATATTGATTTTATTTCCATAGAAAATAAATAATTTAAATTAGGTGTATCACCGCAACATATAATTAAAATGATAGACGTACAAGGTCGTGAACGGAGATATTTCTTCTAGTGAATGTGTATTTAAACAAAACAAAAGACATATGATAATAAAATTAATATATTTACATGACCCTCGAATGCTTTTCAATGGAAAGTAGTTCAGCACAGATATTTCGGATCTATCAGCAGTTCCGTTCATCTCAATTACAGTGCTCAAATGAGCACATGCCCACTTATTAAATCAGATGTGCCAATCTTCTAAAAACAGGTATGTCATCAGATAGCAAATTACAAAACGCGGAAAATATCGACTGAGTCGCATTTACTAAAAGAATGCGAATTTTGTAAACGAGCACCAAATGAAGTTTAGAGAAAACAAAATGTGGTCTAAAGTTTACATTAAAATATCTAGTATTAAACAAGAAAATTGTAAGCAAATGATCAAAGGCATAAACTAATCCAAACAAAGGGTAAAAACTATGCAGATGAAATTTTGGATTTTCACAAATAATTGCATAAACGCTAAGTATATTTTTCCTTAGAATTGGTGCATTTATAATCCTACAAATTATCCTAATTCGCAAAAGGATAAACTAAGGAATAACAAACATCCAATCAAGAATTCTAACCGGGTTCCTTGCGTGTGCAGCATTGATCAAGATCAACCAACACACCACATCACAAATTTAATTGCACAAAATCAGTTAGAAACTCCAGATTTATAAAAAAGAAGCAAATCGTTTAAATATATGCCCACATTTTCAGCTCTCATGGTAAATTACATTGATTTGAGTATAAATTTCTATAAATAATGTATTAATATTATTATGTAATAGCACAAATACATCAACGATAGATACCAGTATTTTTTCTTTTAAAATACATAATACTTTAAATTTTATAACTCCTAATATTTGGAATTAAATCCCTAATAAAGCACGATATATTTCTTTTGTTAATAAAAAATTGCCCGTAAAGAAATTTTATCAGTTGTTGACCAACACGATTTAAATAATTCCAAATATTTTTGTCGCTGTTTTCGACGAATTGATTTGAAAAATTTGTACATTAATATTACAATTATGCAGCAACATAAATTTTTATGTTAGTCCTAGTTTTTGGAGACATACTCACGTTTACTTAAAGCAAGTTTCCTAAAAGAGACTGTTTTGTGAAGTATTCTACTTTTTTCTTAGAACAAATTGTATTTTCAGCACTAACCTACGACATTGATGCCTATTCATATGTCAATGGATATCTGGGCCTCCTTTTCTATCAAATTTTTGGCAGAAAGAATTTGTGTTTGGAAACTACGTGAAAAGCTATTATATAAGTGTTTAATTTTATGGATCTAGAGGAGCATACTAGCAGGAACGTTCAAAATTTTGTAATAAATGCTGAAGATAAGGTAAATTTGGGGCATAATTCAGGCTAAGCAAGACAAGATCCGTAAATCATAGTAAATTTCAGCTCATAATTTATTTTTATTAATTCTGATACCTAGCCAAAATGAGGGCATTTGTGCGGGCTTGAATTACACACGGCGTCGGTGTTTATTACAATTAGGAAATTTATGTTATTGTGCAGCTAAATGAAAAACTTCAAAAGATGTTCATATTTGCCACATATTTCAATTTATATTATCATATCATTTTAAATTATTTAATGTTTGCTAGAAATTAAATTCGAACCTTGGAATTCATAAAAAAGGATTTACCAATGACCATTAAAATATTGTAAAAAATATAAGTATATAATCAATGATTCATTCACGTAACTGTTGTTTTTCTAGAAGAGGTAATATTTTAAGTTCTGTAGCTATAAATTTTTTAAAAACATAGCGCTAATAAAGCACGATATATTTTGTTGCTTAAAAAAATAGCTGGCACACACCATGTACATATTTAAAAAATAAATAGTGATTTGAGTTTAAACATTATTTTAACAAGTTTCTGGCACGTACTTGGACCACGAAAAGCCAATTTAGGTCCACCACCACTCACTGTTTCACAAAAACAAAAAGATAATTTCTAAGTAGATTTCAAAATATAAATTAGGCTTTTATAAATTTTACCGATTTAAATAAGTCAATTTTTGACTGTTTCCGTTGTTACAATTCCGAAAAGATTACACAAATGATAATATGCAGCTAATAAAACTCCCTGAGAATATGTCAATTTGGTCGAATCCTTTAGACCAGCGCGTAATTTAGAATGCAATTTAAATATTTACATTGCACAGCAGGGCAATAAATTACCATGAAACAATGCGTGACCTTGTAATTAATTTATCCAGCAACATTCAGCCTTCATGACAAAAACATTTTATAGACTTTATTCTATTAATTGCTCATGTAATCAATAAAAACTAAAATATACAGTTATAAAATAATTAGTTTATCAAAGTGTGCGTCGAAGGATTTGGTGCAGGAATGTTAAAATGACTGAGTAATTTAGAATTCTCTCTTCCCTTAGACATCATTTGATTTCAATGAACGAACATACAATAATGATGCCTATTTATGTGCTTAAGGGACACGTGTCCTCGACGTGCAATACTTATTTTATCCAAAATTTTACGGAGGACTGTATCTGAATAGGAGAACACAACACTTTATTCCAGCATTATAAACGACTAATTATATTTGTGTCATTTGAAAGAAACAATCATCGATTTATAGCAGCGCAAAAAAATTAATTATCTTCTTGTTCACTAAATTAGAAAGATTTTAGCATCACGCAAGATTCCTCACCTGTTAATGCGTCAAGAAATGGAAAAAATAAGTCTACTTCTATAGAGGCCAAGCACAGAAAGAAAATAAACTGTAATGAAAAGTCGATCAACAAATATTAAAGCTGTAACTGTGAATCTCAATTAAAATCATTAGATCTAACATGGCAAGAAATTCGTGAAGCGCTGATATTTCGTGATCTAATTCACTTACACTCAGCTAAATATATGAAGATTTGTCGCTGACTCAAGTAGAGTCATAGTGATTACGAGAAAGGTTGCACAATAACTTTGCGTTAAATATACCATATTTGCTTTCATGAATGTAAATGAAACTTAATAGGTCGAACATCAAGTCGAAAAATAATTCACAGCGATTTCTTAAAAGGGAGTGTGCAAAATTTAAAAAAAAAGATAAAATATCAATTTCCGCGTTTATTAACTAAGTAACGCAAATGTCCCCAATATCTTAACAAACAATTTAAATTCCGTGTGACTTAAATAAAATTTCGCTTCAAATTATGAAGAATAAAACGCTCTTGATTAGGCAATCAAAACCATAATTATTCAATGTTACTTTTAATGACAAATACTGTGTAGGCTGTCTTAAGCCAAAAATTGCCAGATTTATGCAGGCGTACTTTACGACAATAAATTTATAGGGTCAAAAGTTAGGAGACATACTCAAATTTACTTAAAGCAAGTTTCTTAGAGGTGACACAGTTGTGAAGGTTTCTGCTTTTTCTTAGAGAAGAGTGTATTTCCAGCACGCATCAACGACATTGATACCTATTCGTATATGAATCTATATCTGGGCCTCCTTCTTTATCATATTTTCAACCAAATAATGTTTGATGTCATGTCATTGAAAAAATAGATGACGTGATGCAGTTAACACAAAAATTCATGCAAGACTTTTCCATGTATATGACTTCTGTGTCGTAGAAAAATACTGACAATACCGCAAATACCATTTAACTTATGTTTCAATTCAGTGAATAAGAATGATCCCAGGAACTTGATCAATATTTTGCAATAAAATGCGGTCACACGACTCAAATAGCATAAGACATATTCAAAGTTTTTTTGATTTGTAATTACCTGAAAAGCTATTTTATACGTGTTTGAGTTTAGGGATCATAGAGGAGCATACTAGAAGAAACGAACTAAATTTTGGCAAAAATTCTGACGAAAGGGTAGAATTGGGACATCTTTCAGACTAAGCAAGATAAGATCCACTACATCTAGCGCACATTGGTTATTTGCGATTGGATAATAGAAATGGTAGTAAAAATCTGCTCATGATTTAGTTGAACGAAATTTGATACCAAGCCAAAATGAGAGCATTTGTTTGGGCTTGATTTTTGTAAGCCATTTTTGCTTTTTACAAATCAAATTTCGACAATTTTGCCTTTGTGCAGCTAAATGCAATTCTGTAAAATATGTTCATATTTGCCACATATTTCAATTCATATTTTGATATAATTTTCATTATTTAATGTGTGTTAGAAATCAAATTTGAACATGAGCCTTCAGAAAAACTGATTTACAATTGAACATTAAAATATCGCAAATAAATTTATTTTACTATTTAGGGATTCATTCACGTAATTTGTTTTAGTGGAAAAGGTAATATTTTAAGTGCTGGTGCTATTAATGTTTACTATTATAACGAACTACGGAACGATTTAATTCGTTGCTTATAGAAATTGCTGGCAGACAAATCTTGTCTCGAATCCACCAGCATCATTTAAATATTTTCCATAAATTTGGTTTGTTACTTTTGGCGAAATGATTTGAAAAAATGTACCATTTTAACAAATAAATAGTTATGTGAATTTCGACATTATTTTAACAATTTTTTGGCACTTACTTGGCTCACCAAGGCGCATTTTGGGTTCATCACCACTCACTGATTCACAAAACAAAAAGAAAATTTTTATGTAGATAATAAAATAACAATTGATAGCAATTTACATGTAAAAATGTTTCGCTTTTTCTATGTTTCAAATCCACAAAGATTATACAAATGATAAAATGCGACTGAAAAAAAGGAATGAGAATAATTTCCCACATTTTCGTCGAATCTATTAAATCAGTGTTGAATTTAGTATGCAATTTAAATATTTACATTATATAGCAGTGCATTACATTACCATGAAACAATGCGTCATCCTCTAACTAATTTGTACAGAAACCTTCAGCCTTCAAGACAAAGACATATTTTTGTAATTTTTATTCAATTAAATGCTAATGTAATCAATCAAAACCAAAACTAACAGGTATATTACATTTTGTTTATCAATGTTTGCGTTAAACTATTTCTTGCAGGATGGTTTGAATAATTGGGTAATTTAGAATTCTCTATTCCTTTAAACAATATTTGATTTTAAGAACGAACATACGGTAATGATGCCTATTTTTAAGTTAGTGGGACCCGTGTCCTCGACATGGATTACTAATTTTGACTAAGATTTTACGAGTTACTACCCTTTACGAGGAAATATATTTGAATACGAGAACACAACTTTTTATTCCAGCATTATAAACGACTAATTATATTAGTGTCCTTTGAAGGAAATAATCATCGATGTATAGCAGCGCAGAATAATAATTATCTTGTTGTTCACTAATTGAGAAAGATTCTAGCATCATACGAAATTCCTCACGTGGTAATGCGTCAAGAAATGGAAAAAATAAGTCTACTTATGTAGAGGCCAAGCGCAGAAAGAAAATAAACTGTAATGAAAAGTCGATCAACAAATATTAAAGCTGTAACTGTGAATCTCAATTAAAATCATTAGATCTAATATGGCAAGAAATTCGTGAAGCGCTGATATTTCGTGATCCAATTCACTTAAACTCAGCCAGATATATGAAGATTTGTCGCTGACTCAAGTTGAATCATAGTGATTCCGAGAAAAGTTGCACAATAACTTTGCGTTAAAAATACCATATTTGCTTTCATGAATGTAAATGAAACTTAATAGGTCGAAAATTAAGTCGAAAAATATTTCTCAGCGATTTCTTAAAAGGGAGTGTGCAAAATTTAAAAAAAAGATAAAATATCAATTTCCGCGTTTATTAACTAAGTAAAGCAAATCTCGCATATATCTTAACAAACAATTTAAATTCGGTGTGACTTAAATAAAATTTCGCTTCAAATTATGAAGAATAAAACGTTCTTGATTAGGCAATCAAAACCATAATTATTCAATGTTACTTTGAGTGACAAATACTATGTAGTTTGTCTTAAGCCATAAATTGTTAGATTTATGCAGGCGTATTTTACGACAATAGATTTATACGGTCAAAAGTTAGTTAGATGCTCCAAATTATCAAAAATGTGCAGCATTCCTAAAAAGATCTAGTATTATTCCGCATTAGAGTTAAGATTATATTGATTGTTTAAAGAATTATGGAAAATTAGAATTAGAATTATGTAACAGCATTAATAGTTACGGTATTCCTAGTATTTGGAGATATACTCAAATTTACTTAAAGCAAGTTTCTTAGAGGTGACTCAGTTTTGAAGTTTTCTGCCTTTTCTTAGAGTAGAGTGTATTTCCAGCACGCATCAACGACATTGATACCTATTCGTATATGAATCTATATCTGGGCCTCCTTCTTTATCATATTTTCAACCAAATGATTTTTGATGTACTGTCATTGAAAAAATAGATGACGTGATGCAGTTAACACAAAAATTCACACAAGACGTTTGCATGTATATGACTTCTGCGTCGTAGAAAAATACTGACAACACCGCAAATAACATTTATCTTATGTTTCAATTCAGTGAATAAGAATGATCCCAGGAACTTGATCAATATTTTGCAATAAAATGCGGTCACACGACTCAAATAGCATAAGACTTATTCAACGTCTTTTTGAATTGTAATTACCTGAAAAGCTATTTTATACGTGTTTGAGTTTAGGGATCATAGAGGAGCATACTAGAAGAAACGAACTAAATTTCGGCAAAAATTCTGACGAAAGGGTAGAATTGGGACATCTTTCAGACTAAGCAAGATAAGATCCACTACATCCAGCGCACATTGGTTATTTGCGATTGGATAATAGAAATGGTAGTAAAAATCTGCTCATGATTTAGTTGAACGAAATTTGATACCAAGCCAAAATGAGAGCATTTGTTTGGGCTTGATTTTTGTAAGCCATTTTTGCTTTTTACAAATCAAATTTCGACAATTTTGCCTTTGTGCAGGTAAATGCAATTCTGTAAAATATGTTCATATTTGCCACATATTTCAATTCATATTTTGATATAATTTTCATTATTTAATGTGTGTTAGAAATCAAATTTGAACATGAGCCTTCAGAAAAACTGATTTACAATTGAACATTAAAATATCGCAAATAAATTTATTTTACTATTTAGGGATTCATTCACGTAATTTGTTTTAGTGGAAAAGGTAATATTTTAAGTGCTGGTGCTATTAATGTTTACTATTATAACGAACTACGGAACGATTTAATTCGTTGCTTATAGAAATTGCTGGCAGACAAATCTTGTCTCGAATCCACCAGCATCATTTAAATATTTTCCATAAATTTGGTTTGTTACTTTTGGCGAAATGATTTGAAAAAATGTACCATTTTAACAAATAAATAGTTATGTGAATTTCGACATTATTTTAACAATTTTTTGGCACTTACTTGGCTCACCAAGGCGCATTTTGGGTTCATCACCACTCACTGATTCACAAAACAAAAAGAAAATTTTTATGTAGATAATAAAATAACAATTGATAGCAATTTACATGTAAAAATGTTTCGCTTTTTCTATGTTTCAAATCCACAAAGATTATACAAATGATAAAATGCGACTGAAAAAAAGGAATGAGAATAATTTCCCACATTTTCGTCGAATCTATTAAATCAGTGTTGAATTTAGTATGCAATTTAAATATTTACATTATATAGCAGTGCATTACATTACCATGAAACAATGCGTCATCCTCTAACTAATTTGTACAGAAACCTTCAGCCTTCAAGACAAAGACATATTTTTGTAATTTTTATTCAATTAAATGCTAATGTAATCAATCAAAACCAAAACTAACAGGTATATTACATTTTGTTTATCAATGTTTGCGTTAAACTATTTCTTGCAGGATGGTTTGAATAATTGGGTAATTTAGAATTCTCTATTCCTTTAAACAATATTTGATTTTAAGAACGAACATACGGTAATGATGCCTATTTTTAAGTTAGTGGGACCCGTGTCCTCGACATGGATTACTAATTTTGACTAAGATTTTACGAGTTACTACCCTTTACGAGGAAATATATTTGAATACGAGAACACAACTTTTTATTCCAGCATTATAAACGACTAATTATATTAGTGTCCTTTGAAGGAAATAATCATCGATGTATAGCAGCGCAGAATAATAATTATCTTGTTGTTCACTAATTGAGAAAGATTCTAGCATCATACGAAATTCCTCACGTGGTAATGCGTCAAGAAATGGAAAAAATAAGTCTACTTATGTAGAGGCCAAGCGCAGAAAGAAAATAAACTGTAATGAAAAGTCGATCAACAAATATTAAAGCTGTAACTGTGAATCTCAATTAAAATCATTAGATCTAATATGGCAAGAAATTCGTGAAGCGCTGATATTTCGTGATCCAATTCACTTAAACTCAGCCAGATATATGAAGATTTGTCGCTGACTCAAGTTGAATCATAGTGATTCCGAGAAAAGTTGCACAATAACTTTGCGTTAAAAATACCATATTTGCTTTCATGAATGTAAATGAAACTTAATAGGTCGAAAATTAAGTCGAAAAATATTTCTCAGCGATTTCTTAAAAGGGAGTGTGCAAAATTTAAAAAAAAGATAAAATATCAATTTACGCGTTTATTAACTAAGTAAAGCAAATCTCGCATATATCTTAACAAACAATTTAAATTCGGCGTGACTTAAATAAAATTTCGCTTCAAATTATGAAGAATAAAACGTTCTTGATTAGGCAATCAAAACCATAATTATTCAATGTTACTTTGAGTGACAAATACTGTGTAGTTTGTCTTAAGCCATAAATTGTTAGATTTATGCAGGCGTATTTAACGACAATAGATTTATACGGTCAAAAGTTAGTTAGATGCTCCAAATTATCAAAAATGTGCAGCATTCCTAAACAGATCTAGTATTATTCCGCATTAGAGTTAAAATTACATTGATTGTTTAAAGAATTATGGAAAATTAGAATTAGAATTATGTAACAGCATTAATAGTTACGGTATTCCGAGTATTTGGAGACATACTCAAATTTACTTAAAGCAAGTTTCTTAGAGGTGACTCAGTTTTGAAGTTTTCTGCCTTTTCTTAGAGTAGAGTGTATTTCCAGCACGCATCAACGACATTGATACCTATTCGTATATGAATCTATATCTGGGCCTCCTTCTTTATCATATTTTCAACCAAATGATTTTTGATGTACTGTCATTGAAAAAATAGATGACGTGATGCAGTTAACACAAAAATTCACACAAGACGTTTGCATGTATATGACTTCTGCGTCGTAGAAAAATACTGACAACACCGCAAATAACATTTATCTTATGTTTCAATTCAGTGAATAAGAATGATCCCAGGAACTTGATCAATATTTTGCAATAAAATGCGGTCACACGACTCAAATAGCATAAGACTTATTCAACGTCTTTTTGAATTGTAATTACCTGAAAAGCTATTTTATACGTGTTTGAGTTTAGGGATCATAGAGGAGCATACTAGAAGAAACGAACTAAATTTCGGCAAAAATTCTGACGAAAGGGTAGAATTGGGACATCTTTCAGACTAAGCAAGATAAGATCCACTACATCCAGCGCACATTGGTTATTTGCGATTGGATAATAGAAATGGTAGTAAAAATCTGCTCATGATTTAGTTGAACGAAATTTGATACCAAGCCAAAATGAGAGCATTTGTTTGGGCTTGATTTTTGTAAGCCATTTTTGCTTTTTACAAATCAAATTTCGACAATTTTGCCTTTGTGCAGCTAAATGCAATTCTGAAAAATATGTTCATATTTGCCACATATTTCAATTCATATTTTGATATAATTTTCATTATTTAATGTGTGTTAGAAATCAAATTTGAACATAAGCCTTCAGAAAAACTGATTTAAAATTGAACATTAAAATATGGCAAATAAATTTATTTTACTATTTAGTGATTCATTCACGTAATTTGTTTTAGTGGAAAAGGAAATATTTTAAGTGCTGGTGCTATTAATGTTTACTATTATAACGAACTACGGAACGATTTAATTCGTTGCTTATTGAAATTGCTGGCAGACAAATCTTGTCTCGAATCCACCAGCATCATTTAAATATTTTCCATAAATTTGGTTTGTTACTTTTGGCGAAATGATTTGAAAAAATGTACCATTTTAACAAATAAATAGTTATGTGAATTTCGACATTATTTTAACAATTTTTTGGCACTTACTTGGCTCACCAAGGCGCATTTTGGGTTCATCACCACTCACTGATTCACAAAACAAAAAGAAAATTTTTATGTAGATAATAAAAATATCATGTGGCAATAGCCACCTTTAAGACAAATAATGAGCAAAAGGTCTTATCTAGGGCAGACATTATTTCAACAGAAATTCCTCGCAGAAGCGCCCGGATAAGAAGTAAGCAGGCAGCACAATGAGAAAAGCAGACGTTGAGCTGATGTGAACATATATTAATTAATGTGTAAATTTGTTTTATTAAATAGATTCTTGTTGTGCGTGCAAAATTCTATATATAATTGAGTAAAAATAAAGCATTTATGGCACAATTAAATATGTCTTCTGATGGGGTCGAAACGTTGATTCAGGCACTGGCGTCTCAAATGAAGAATTTAACGGACGAGTTAGGCATAATTAAGGCTCGTCTAGACGATACGTTAATAATAAACACTGACGACATACAAATTCGTGGAACATCAAACATAGGTGGACACAACAATGGCGACCGCACCGAAGAGGAATCAGGAGTTAATATGCCAGCGTTTTCAGCCGAATCGACGAGTTATTTCAGACCGTCATCAGAGTTTAAGCCGATGTTGGCACCACTAGATGTGGAAAGGCCACAGTTGTGGTTCGAAAAATTTGAAGCATCAGTGCGAGCCCAAGAATTTACATTGGAAGCACCTATTGTGCGTGTAGCTGTACAGGAATTAGTGGACCGGACAGTAGCTGTCCAATTGGAATTGCCAGTTGACCTCACATATGAAGAATACAAAAGACGCGTGTTGGATCATTTCCGGGCCAGGCCTCAAGAAGTGTTCTCAGAATTATACAGCCTGACACCATTAAAGGGTGAGATGCCCATGGATACCATGGCACGTATCAAGCGGTGGTTCTCGAAGCTTACCGAGTCTTTACCAGGCTTGCAACCACATGAGGCCATCATGTTCATGCTGCTGGATCCTACTAGATACGGAGAAATATCCAGCAGCCCAGGAGGCCTTGAAGAGAGACTTCAGGCTCTTCAAAGCTCGGCCATAATGACAAATAAGATGGCAGCTGCATCTCCACGCATGGGTACAGTTACAACATCTGACAGGAGCGACATACCGTATTGGAATTCTTCGCGTCATAATAAGCAGTTCCGCGACAGAAGGCAACAGCCAGTGGCCTGGAAGCAAAGTCAGTATATAAGGACTCCGGCTCCGACGAATACGGCGTATAAGCGGCAACAAAACCCATGTACTGCCCCTCGAGAACGACCAGTGCAGTGGGGTAACAGGGTGAACAATCTCACAAATAATGGAGGGAGAGAACAAGGCACAAAAATTAATCCTTTGGTGGCTCCGACGGGTAGATCGAAGGAAGACCAGCAGAACAAACCAAAAAGTGGTCCGAACCAGATGGCTTGTGAAGAAAAGGAAGTGTGGGAAACACTGCCAAATGTAAGAATTTTCATTAAAGTTAAATTTTTAGAACTCTTCAACGGACAGCCAGTAATAATGCAATTGGATACTGGAGCGGATGTGTCGGTACTACCATTGACTTGGCCATTGAACAATATAAAACCTACGAAAGCAAGTTTATGTCAGGCATCGGGCGCATCGATGGTGGCTGTGGGCGAGTGGGACACAAAGTTGTTAATAAATGAAAAGGTCTATCATATGTCTTTTGTTGTTTCGAATACGCAGACGCCCTTATTGGGACTTGATTTCATTAGAAAATGGGTTAAGACGATAGACTGTCAAAATAAACGGGTATACCTATCGCGGCCTGAAGGAATAAGATCAATAAAGTCTATAGGTAACCATAAGATTCAAGAGGAGACCAGTTGTCTGCCTGAGTGGTGGAAGAATCTTCAAAACCAATATAACAGTATATTCCAACTGCCTGATTGTAGCGAGCGTCCAGGGCCGACGGTCGACCAGTTTAAGTTATGGTTAGAACTAAATGATGGTTACGAACCACCAAAAGTATATGGTGCCCCTCCCAAGACATTAGAAGCAGCGACTCGAGTAACCCAAGAAATGATAGAAGCCGGCGTTCTTGAACCGTCATCATCTGTTTTTCGTGCTCCAATGGTTTATGTTACGAAAAAGGATGGTTCGCTCCGACCGGCGGCTGATTTTAGGCAATTGAACTCAGTAACCAAACCGGACCCGTATCCCATGCCGGCTCTGCGTGATCTGTTCTTACAGCTAGCGGGAGGCAAATGGTTCGCCGTGCTTGATCTTAAACAGGGATTTTGGCAAATAGGCGTGCGGTCCGAAGACCGATGGAAGTTAGCGGTACAAGTACCCCAAGGTCATTTCCAATTCACCCGGGTACCATTTGGCCTTAAAAACGCACCGAAAGTGTTCCAAAGGATGATGGACTCGTTCGTGTCTGACTTAACTTGTACAACAGCTTACGTAGACGATGTTATTATATGGGCCACTACTGAACACGAATTACGTGTGAGGCTGCAGAAGATGTTGGCCAAAGCAGTAGAATGGCGATTACATTTTAATCCAGAAAAGGTACAGATAGGTCAAGAAGTGCGGTTCTTGGGACACTTAGTCTCAGCGGACGGATGCATGCCGTTAGATTCTAATGTACAACCGATCAAGGATTATCCGGTGCCTACTACTAGAAAACAATTGCGCCGGTTTATTGGTATGGTGAATTTCTATAGACCATACCTCGCAGGGATGGCGGTTACGCAACAGCCCTTATCTCAGTTAACTAGTGCCAAGATACCATTTCGTTGGACGGAGGAGGCTCAACAAGCGTTTGTACTATGCAAGCAGAAATTAATAGAGGCAACTATTTTGACTTTCCCGGTAGGTAATATGTTAATTGTTACAGACGCGTCAGATATTGGGATAGGAGCGGTGTTACAAGCTGACGGACGTCCTGCGCAATATATAAGTCGCACACTTACTAAGGCGGAACAGAACTATACCGTCACAGATAAGGAATTACTTGCCGTACAATGGGCGCTACGGAAGTTTAGATATTTTGTCATAGGGGGACACGTGAACGTCTTTACCGACCACAAAGCGCTAGTGCATTGGAGATAACTGGGTATTGAGAAGAAACGAGTACATCGAGCCATTGAAGAATTAGAAGAGTACGATATATCAATTCATCATAGAGCAGGAATCGAGAATGCGGCGGCCGATGCGCTCAGCAGAATTTCCGCTGTGCGGGTTTCGCCGCTTATAAAGGTCTCTGAAGAACAGGGAAGAGATGCTACATGTCAGGAAATAGTCAATCAGTTAAAAAACGGCACAGTGGTGTTGGCACCATATAAAACGTTGAGTCTACAGAACGGCCTGTTGGTGCGGAAAGAAGGACAAACAGTGCAATGGTTTGTGCCAGAATCTATAAGAACAGAATTAATGGCCTTTTGGCATGAAACGTTGGGACATCCCGGCGCTGGGCGGCTCATTGAGACATTGCAGTCACGATTGTATTGGCCTGGTATGTCAAAAGAAATTCGTAGCTATTGTCAACAGTGCACTACATGCCAACGTTGTAAACCACAAAAACGAGAAAAGGTCACTCCGATTGCTTTCAATGCTACTGCACGGAACGAGTTTCTGCATATCGACCTGGTAGGTCCACTGCCAGTAGCTCGCGGTGGCGTGTCCTATGTGTTTTCCATGGTCGATAAGTTTACCCGATGGGTCGAGTTTGTACCACTGAAGAAGATCACAACAGAAAAGATTATAACGTGCTTAGAAGAGCGATGGCTCAGTCGATTCGGTACCCCACAAGTTATTGTCACCGATCAAGGCGCACAGTTTGAGTCGAAAGAATTTAATCAGTGGTGCAAAGACCTTGACATAAAGCATTCCCGCACAACCACTTATCACCCGCAAACCAATGCAACAGCTGAGCGCGCACATAGGACGATGAAAGAGGTACTGCGATGTTGGTGCCACGAGAGCCCGGGAACGTGGAGAGACAAATTACATTTGGTTGAGCGGGCCATGCGCTTTACAGTCTCAACAGCGACAGGATTCGCTCCAACGACCATGGTCTATGGAGGACACATAAGACTGCCAGGTGAACCTGTAATCCAAGGGTCCCATGAGCGCTGCACCATAGCGGATATTCAGGAACGACTAAAACAGTTAACTGAATATGTAGGCGCCACACAGCGACAAAGCTATGCAAGGCAACCGACACGCACTCGCCTAAAGGTCGGCGATTATGTCATGGTAGCGAGGGTCGAGCCCATGGCACTGCAGGCTGTCAATGATGGGCCGTATCGCGTGGAGAGGGTGGACGCCGAGCACAATACTGTTTTTGTTAGCCTGCCCGATGGACCACGAGCTATTGCACTGGATCGTTTAAGCAGAGTGCGAAAGCCGATTCCTGAGGGGGGGAAGATGTGGCAATAGCCACCTTTAAGACAAATAATGAGCAAAAGGTCTTATCTAGGGCAGACATTATTTCAACAGAAATTCCTCGCAGAAGCGCCCGGATAAGAAGTAAGCAGGCAGCACAATGAGAAAAGCAGACGTTGAGCTGATGTGAACATATATTAATTAATGTGTAAATTTGTTTTATTAAATAGATTCTTGTTGTGCGTGCAAAATTCTATATATAATTGAGTAAAAATAAAGCATTTATGGCACAATTAAATATGTCTTCTGATGGGGTCGAAACGTTGATTCAGGCACTGGCGTCTCAAATGAAGAATTTAACGGACGAGTTAGGCATAATTAAGGCTCGTCTAGACGATACGTTAATAATAAACACTGACGACATACAAATTCGTGGAACATCAAACATAGGTGGACACAACATAACAATTGTTAGCAATTTACATGGAAAAATGTTTCGCTTTTTCTATGTTTCAAATCCACAAAGATTATACAAATGATAAAATGCGACTGAAAAATAGGAATGAGAATAATTTCCCACATTTTCGTCGAATCTATTAAATCAGTGTTGAATTTAGTATGCAATTTAAATATTTACATTATATAGCAGTGCATTACATTACCATGAAACAATGCGTCATCTTGTAACTAATTTATACAGAAACATTGAGCCTTCAAGACAAAGACATTTTTGTAATTTTTATTCAATTAAATGCTAATGTAATCAATCAAAACCAAAACTAACAGGTATATTACAATTTGTTTATCAATATTTGCGTTAAACTATTACTTGCAGGATGGTTTGAATGATTGGGTAATTTAGAATTCCCTATTCCTTTAGACAACATTTGATTTTAAGAACGAACATACGGTAATGATGCCTATTTTTAAGTTAATGGGACACGTGTCCTCGACATGGATTACTAATTTTGACTAAGATTTTACGAGTTACTACCCTTTACGAGGAAATTTATTTGAATACGAGAACACAACATTTTATTCCAGCATTATAAACGACTAATTATATTTGTGTCCTTTGAAGGAAACAGTCATGGATGTATAGCAGCGCAAAAAAATAATTATCTTGTTGTTCACTAATTGAGAAAGATTCTAGCATCATACAAAATTCCTCACGTGGTAATGCGTCAAGAAATGGAAAAAATAAGTCTACTTATGTAGAGGCCAAGCGCAGAAAGAAAATAAACTGTAATGAAAAGTCGATCAACAAATATTAAAGCTGTAACTGTGAATCTCAATTAAAATCATTAGATCTAATATGGCAAGAAATTCGTGAAGCGCTGATATTTCGTGATCCAATTCACTTAAACTCAGCCAGATATATGAAGATTTGTCGCTGACTCAAGTTGTCTCGAATCCACCAGAATCATTTAAATATTTTCCATAAATTTTGTTTGTTACTTTTGGCGAAATGATTTGAAAAAATGTACATGTTTAAAAAATAAACAGTTATGTGAATTTCGACATTATTTTAAGAAATTTCTGGCAATTACCTGGCTCACCAAGGCGCATTTTGGGTTCATCACCACTCACTGATTCACAAAACAAAAAGATAATTCTTATGTAGATAATAAAAATAACAATTTTTAGCAATCTACATGTAAAAATGTTTCGGTTTTTCTATGTCTCAAATCCACAAAGATTATACGAATGGTAAAATTCGACTGAAAAAAATGAATGAGAATAATTTCCAACATTTTGGTCGAATCTATTAAATCAGTGTTGAATATAGTATGCAATTTAAATATTTACATTATATAGCAGGGAAATACATAACCATGCAACAATGCGTCATCTTGTAACTAATTTAATCAGAAACATTCAGATTTCAAGACAAAGACATATTTTTGTAAATTTTATTCAATTAAATGCTAATGTAATCAATCAAAACCAAAACTAACAGGTATATTACAATTTGTTTATCAATATTTGCGTTAAACTATTTCTTGCAGGATGGTTTGAATAATTGGGTAATTTAGAATTCTCTATTCCTTTAGACAACATTTGATATTAAGAACGAACATACGGTAATGATGCCTATATTTGAGTTAGTGGGACACGTGTCCTCGATGTGGATTACTAATTTTGACTAAGATTTTACGAATTACTACCCTTTACGAGGAAATTTATTTGAATACGAGAACACAACATTTTATTCCAGCGTTATAAACGACTAATTATATTTGTGTCCTTTGAAGGAAATAATCATCCATGTATAACAGCGTAAAAAATTAATTATTTTGTTGTTCACTAAATGAGAAAAATTCTAGAATTACGCATGATTCCTCACGTGGTAATGCGTCAAAAAATCGAAAAAATACGTCTACTTCTGTAGAGGCCCAGCGCAGAAATAAAATAAACTGTAATGAAAAGTCAATCAACAAATATTAAAGGTGTAACTGTGAATCTCAATTAAAATCATTAGATCTAACATGGCAAGAAATTCGTGAAGCGCTGATATTTCGTGATCCATTTCACTTACACTCAGCCAGATATATGAAGTTTTGTCGCTGACTCAAGTTGAATCATTGTGATTTCTTGAAAATTTTCACAATAACTTAGCATTAAATATACCATATTTGCTTTCATGAATGTAAGTGAAACTTAATAGGTCGAACATTAAGTCGAAAAATATATCTCGGGGATTACTTAAAAGGGAGTGTGCAAAATTTAAATAAAGTTAAAATATCAATTTCTGCGTTTATTATTTAATTAATGCAAATATACCAAATATCTTAACAAACAATTACAATTTGTTGTGGCTTAAATAAAATTTCGCTTCCAATTATGAAGAATAAAACACTCTTGATTAGGCAAGCATTACCTTATTTATTCAATATTACTTTGAATAACAAATCGTGCGTAGGTTGTCTAAAGCCATAAATTGCCAGATTTTTGCAGGCGTAATGTACGACAATAAATTTATACCGTCAAAAGTTAGTTAGAAGCTCCACATTATCAAAAATTTTCGGGATTCCTAAAAAGATCTGGTATTATTCAGCATTAGAGTTTAAATTACATTGATTGTTAAAAGAATTATGAAAAATTAGGATTAGAATTATGTAACAGCATTAATAGTTATGTTATTCCTAATATTTGGAGACATACTCAAATTTAATTAAAGGAAGTTTCTTAAAGGTGACACAGTTGTGAAGTTTTCTGCTTTTTCTTAGAGTAAAGTGTATTTTCAGCATGAATCAACGACATTGATACCTATTCGTATATCAATTTATATCTGGGCCTCCTTCTTTATCATATTTTTAACCAAATGATTTTATATGTAGTCATTAAAAAAAAGATGACATGATGCAGTTAACACAAAAATTCACACAAGACTTTTGTGTCGTAGAAAACCAAAACTAACATTTATATCATTATTAGTTTATCAATGTTTGCGTTAAAGGATTTGCTAGAGGATTGTTAAAATGACTGTTTAATTTAGAATTCTCTCCTCCTTTAGACAACATTTGCTTTTAAGAACGAACATACGGTAGTGATGCCTATTTTTGTGTTATTGGGGCACGTGTCCTCGCTGTGGATTATTAATTTTGCCTAAGATTTTACGGGTTATTAATCTTTACAAGGAAACTTATTTCTATATGAGAACGCAACATTTTATTCCAGAATTATAATAGTCTAATTATATTTGTGTCCTTAGAAGGAAACTATCATTGTTGTATAACAGCGCCAAAATTTAATTATCTTGCTGTTCACTGGATGTTAGAGATTCTAGCATGAAGCTTGATTCCTTACGTGGTAATGCGCCAAGAAAGGGGAAAAATAAATCTAGTTCCATAGCGGCCAAGAGCAGTAATAAAAAAACTGTGATGGAAAATGGACCAATAAATATTATCGTATATTCGTGAATCTCAATTAAAATCAGTAAATCTAACATGGCAAGAAATTCGTGAAGCACTGATATTTTTTTGACCAAATCACTTACACTGAGGTAGGTATATGAAGATTTGTCGCTGACTTAAGCTGAATCTTAGGGATTACAAGCAAAGCTGCACAATGACTTAGTTTTAAATATACTATAATTGCTTTCAACGGTATAATTGAGACTTAATATGTAGAACATTAATTCGAAAAATAATTCTCAGCGATTTCTTAAAAGTGATTGTGCAAAAATAAAAAATACGTGAAAATATCTATTTCCGCGATTTTAAAATAAGTAAAGCAAACCTACCAAATATCTTACAAAACAATTTCCATTTGGTTTGACTTAAATGAAAATTTGCTTTAAATTATGAAATATAAAACGCTCTGGATAACGAAAGAAAAACGAAATTATTCAAAGTTACTTTGATAGCAAAGTCGTGTTTAAGCTGTCTTTAACCATAAATTGCCAGATTGATGCAGGCGTATTGTACGACAATAAATTTATACAGTCAAATGTTATTTAGGGCCTCAATATTATCAAAAATGCGCAGCACTACAAAAAGATCCAGAATTATTCAGATTTTGGGTTAAAATTACATCGCTTTTAGAAGAAAATTATCAAAAATTAGAATTAGCATTATCTAACAGTATTATTAATTATTTTATACCTAATATTTTGAGACACGTTTACATAAAGCAAGCTAATTAAAAGTGATAGAATTTTGAAGAATTCTGCTCTTACTTAGAGCAAACTGTATTTTCAACACGATTTAACAAATATTAATGGTATAACTGTGAATCTCAATTAAAATCATTAAATCTAACATGGCTAGAAATTCGTGAAGCGCTGCTTTTTGTTGATCCAATTCGCCTATACTCAGCTACGTAAATGAAGAATTGTCTCAGACTTAAGTTAAATCTCAGTGGTTACGAGCAAATTTGTCAAATGCATTAGCATTATAAATATAATATATTTATTTTCATTTTTATAAGTGAAACTCAGTAGTTAGAATATTTATTGGAAAAATAATTCTCAGTGAGATCTTAAAAGTATGTACGTTAATTTAAAAAAAATAAAAGATGTGAAATCGTATTTTTCCGCGTTGTTTAATTACTACAATCAAATATACCAAAGATCTTTGAAAACAATTTACTGTTGATATGACTAAAACAGAATTTTGCTTCGAAACAATCAAATTCTAAACACTTTATAACTACTTTTGTAGACAAATCGTATTAAGACTCTCTTAAGCTAGATATTGCCAGATTTATGCAGGCGTATAGAACTTAAATAATTTTATACGGCTAAACGTAAGTTAAAATCTCAGGATTTAGCTTTCAATCTCAAAGTACTTTAATTGTACAAACAAATTATAATAAAATAGTATCAGAGGATAGGGCAAAATTTGGACATATTTCATGCAAAGCAAAATAAGATCTGCAACATCCAACGCATATTAGAGATTTACAATTGGATAACAGAAATCGAGGTAAAGATCTGCTCATGAGTTAGCTGTATGAATTTTGATACCTAGCCAAAACGGGAGCATTTGTGAGGGCTTGAATAACGCACAACATTCTTGGTTATTACAAATCAAATTTGAACATTTTTCTTATAGTGCAGCTAAATTCAATTCTGAAAAAGATGTTCATATTTGCCACATATTTCAATTTGTATTATCATATCATTTTCGTTGTGCATTTTGTGTTTGAAATTAAATTTGAGCGTTAGACATCAGAAAAATGATTCGACAGTGAACGTTAAAGTATTGTTTAAAATTGTGCTTATGTAATCAATGATTCGTTCACGTAACTGTTGTTTTTCTAAAAGAGAAAATATTTTAAGATTTGTATGTATTTATTTTTAAAAAAAATACCTCTTTTAGAGCACGATATATTTCGGTATTTAAAGAAATTGCTGGTAAACAAAACTTATATAGAATCCACCAACAAAATTTATGTTATTACAGATAATTTGTGAGTCCTTTTGTCGAAATGATTTGAAAAATGTACATTTTTCAAAATGAATGGTAATTTTAATATTAATATTATTTTAACAATTTTTTGGCACTTACTTTGACCATCAAGATAAAATTTAGGTACTTCACCACTCACTGTTCAACAAAAACAAAAACATTAATTTTAACTCGATTTAAAATATAAATCATGCTTTTATGAGTGTTAGCAATTTAAATGGTTAAAATGTAGCTCTTTCCGATTCCATTCCAAAAAGATTACATAAATGATAAAATGCGTCTGATAAATCTGCTTGCGAATAAATATATGCGTTTGGTCAAATCAATTAAATCAGAGTGTATTTTAGTATGCAATTTAACTATTTAAACTATATAGCAAGGAAACACATTACCATGAAACAATGAGTCATCCTGTAGCAATTTTTTCCAGAAACTTTCGGCATTCAAGTCAAAAGCACATTTGTTATATTTTTATTTCTATTAAATGCTCATGTAATCATTCAACAGCAAAACAGAGTCATAAATAAATTAGCATTATAAGCTTTGCAATAATATATTTGGTGCAGGATGTTTAAAATGACTTTGTAATTTACCATTCTCCCTTTCCTTAGACAAAATTTGATTTTCAGAACGAATATATGATAATGATGCATATTTGTGTGTTAATGCGAATTTGTCCTCCATGCCCACTACTTATTTTGTGAAAGGTTTACAGGTTGCTATCCTTAAGGAGGAAACTAATTTGAATACGACAACTCATTATTTTATTCCAGAATTATAACAGACTAGTTAAATTGATATCGATTGCAAAAAACTAACAACTGTGTATAGCATTGTCAACATTAAATTAGCGTGCTCTATACTAAATAGGAATGATTCCAGCAACACGCCTGATTCCTCACGTGCTAATGCGTCAAAAAGGGGAAAATAAATCTACTTCTGTAGAGGCCAAGAGTAGAAAGAAAACAAACTGTGATGAAAAATCGATCAACAGATATCAATGGTATAACTGTGAATCTCAATTAATATCATTAAATCTAACATTGTTAGAAATTCGTGAGGCGCTGCTATTTGTTGATCCAATTCGCCTATACACAGCTACGTAAATGAAGAATTGTCTCAGACTTAAGTTGAATCTCAGTGGTTAGGAGCAAAGTTGTAAAATGCATTAGCATTATAAATATACTATAATTCCTATCATTTTTATAAGTGAAATTCGGAAGGTAGAATATTTATTGTAAAAATAATTCTCAGTGAGATCTTAAAAGTATGTACGTTAATGTAAAAAAAATTAAAAGAGGTAAAAACACCTTTTCCACGTTGTTTAATTAATGCAATCAAATCTACCAAAGATCTTTGAAAACAATTTACTGTTGATATGACTTAAATGGAATTTTGCTTCGAAACAAACAAATTCTAAACTCTTTAAAGCTACTTTCATAGACAAATCGTATTAAGACTATCTAAAGCTAGATATTGCCAGATTTATGCAGGCGTATAGAACTAGAATAATTTTATACGGCCAAAAGTTAGTTAGAATCTCCAGATTTATCAAAAACAGACAGCACTCCTGCACAGATATAGAATTGTTCAGCTGTCAATTTCAAAGTACTTTAATTGTACAAACAAATTATAATAAAATAGTATCAGAATTATGTATCAGCTTTACTATTTATGTTGTTCCTAGTACTCGGAGACATACTCATATTTACTTAATGCATGTTTGTTACAGGTGACAGAGTTGTGAAGAGTTCTGCTTTTACTTAGAGCAAACTGTATTTTTAGCAAGTATCAATGACATTGATGCCTATTTGTATATTAATGGGTATCTGGATCTCCTTCACTATCAAATTTTTGACTAAATAGATTTTTAATAAACACCAAATTTAAAAAAATATTATATGATACAAAAAACACAAAAATTCACACTAGAATTATTCAAGTTAATTAATTAGTTATCGTAGAAGGAAACAGACCACATTTTACGCCGTGACTAAGATTCGTCTTGTGCCTCAGTTGTGTGAATGAGAATGATCCTAGGAACTTGATCGATGTCCTGCATTTTGGAGCGCTAATTCATGGGAAAGGTAAAATGCAGTCACTCGACGCAAACGGCATAAGCCAAATTTAATGTCGTTTTGATTTGAAATTACCTGAAAAGGTATTTTATACGTGTTTGAGTTTATCGATCTAGAGAAGCATAATAGAAGGAACGACCAATTTTCGTCAAAAATGCTGATGATAGGGCAAAATTTGGACATATTTCATGCAAAGCAAGATAAGATCAGCAACATCAAACGTATATTAGAGATTTACAATTGGATAACAGAAATCGTGGTAAAGATCTGCTCATGATTTAGCTGTATGAATTTTGATACCTAGCCAAAAAGAGAGCATTTGTGAGGGCTTGAATAACGCACAACATTCTTGGTTATAACAAATCAAATTTGAACATTTTTCTTAGTGTGCAGCTAAATTCAATTCTGAAAAAGATGTTCATATTTGCCACATATTTCAATTTGTATTATCATATCAATTTCGTTGTGCATTTTGTGTTTGAAATTAAATTTGAGCGTTAGACATCAGAAAAATGATTCGACAGTGAACGTTAAAGTGTTGTTTAAAATTGTACTTATGTAATCCATGATTCATTCACATAACTGTTGTTTTTCTAAAAGAGGAAATATTTTAAGCTTTGTAGGTATTATTTATTTTTTAAAAATACCGCTTTTAGAGCACGATATATTTCGTTACTTAAAGAAATTGCTGGTAAACAAAACTTATATAGAATCCACCAACAAAATTTATGTAATTACAGATAATTTGTGATTCCTTTTGTCGAAATGATATGAAAAATGTACATTTTTTAAAAATGAATGGTAATTTTAGTATAAATATTATTTTAACAATTTTCTGGCACTTACTTTGACCATCAAGAAGAAATTTCGGTACTTCACCACTCACTGTTCAAAAAAACAAAAAAATTAATTTTAACTCGATTTAAAATATAAATCATGCTTTTATGAGTGTTAGCAATTTAAGTGGTTAAAATATAGCTCTTTCCGTTTCCATTCCAACAAGATGACATAAATGATAAAATGCGTCTGATAAATCTGCTTGCGAATAAATATATGCGTTTGGTCAAATCAATTAAATCAGAGTGTATTTTAGTATGCAATTTAACTATTAAAACTATATAGCAAGGAAACATGTTATCATGAAACAATGAGTCATCCTGTAGCAATTTTTTTCAAGAAACCTTCGGCATTCAAGTCAAAAGCACATTTGTTATATTTTTATTTCTATTAAATGCTCATGTAATCATTCAACAGGAAAACAGAGTCATAAATAAATTAGCACTATAAGCTTTGCAATAATATATTCGGTGCAGGATGTTTAAAATGACTTTTTAATTTACCATTCTCCCTTTCCTTAGACAAAATTTGATTTTCAGAACGAATATATGATAATGATTCATATTTGTGTGTTAATGCGAATTTGTCCTCCATGCCCACTACTTATTTTGTGAAAGGTTTACAGGTTGCTATCCTTAAGGAGGAAACTAATTTGAATACGACAACTCATTATTTTATTCCAGAATTATAACAGACTAGTTAAATTGATATCGATTGCAAAAAACTAACAACTGTGTATAGCATTGTCAACATTAAATTAGCGTGCTCTATACTAAATAGGAATGATTCCAGCAACACGCCTGATTCCTCACGTGTTAATGCGTCAAAAAGGGGAAAATAAATCTACTTCTGTAGAGGCCAAGAGTAGAAAGAAAACAAACTGTGATGAAAAATCGATCAACAGATATCAATGGTATAACTGTGAATCTCAATTAATATCATTAAATCTAACATTGTTAGAAATTCGTGAGGCGCTGCTATTTGTTGATCCAATTCGCCTATACACAGCTACGTAAATGAAGAATTGTCTCAGACTTAAGTTGAATCTCAGTGGTTAGGAGCAAAGTTGTAAAATGCATTAGCATTATAAATATACTATAATTCCTATCATTTTTATAAGTGAAATTCGGAAGGTAGAATATTTATTGTAAAAATAATTCTCAGTGAGATCTTAAAAGTACGTACGTTAATGTAAAAAAAATTAAAAGAGGTAAAAACACCTTTTCCACGTTGTTTAATTAATGCAATCAAATCTACCAAAGATCTTTGAAAACAATTTACTGTTGATATGACTTAAATGGAATTTTGCTTCGAAACAAACAAATTCTAAACTCTTTATAGCTACTTTCATAGACAAATCGTATTAAGACTATCTAAAGCTAGATATTGCCAGATTTATGCAGGCGTATAGAACTAGAATAATTTTATACGGCCAAAAGTTAGTTAGAATCTCCAGATTTATCAAAAACAGACAGCACTCCTACACATATATAGAATTGTTCAGCTGTCAATTTCAAAGTACTTTAATTGTACAAACAAATTATAATAAAATAGTATCAGAATTATGTATCAGCTTTACTATTTATGTTGTTCCTAGTACTCGGAGACATACTCATATTTACTTAATGCCTGTTTGTTACAGGTGACAGAGTTGTGAAGAGTTCTGCTTTTACTTAGAGAAAACTGTATTTTTAGCAAGTATCAATGACATTGATGCCTATTTGTATATTAATGGGTATCTGGACCTCCTTCACTAGCAAATTTTGACTAAATAGAATTTTAATAGACACCAAATTTAAAAAGAATATTATATGATACAAAAAACACAAAAATTCACACTAGAATTATTCAAGTTAATTAATTAGTTATCGTAGAAGGAAACAGACCACATTTTACGCCGTGACTAAGATTCGTCTTGTGCCTCAGTTGTGTGAATGAGAATGATCCTAGGAACTTGATCGATGTCCTGCATTTTGGAGCGCTAATTCATGGGAAAGGTAAAATGCAGTCACTCGACGCAAACGGCATAAGCCAAATTTAATGTCGTTTTGATTTGAAATTACCTGAAAAGGTATTTTATACGTGTTTGAGTTTATCGATCTAGAGAAGCATAATAGAAGGAACGACCAATTTTCGTCAAAAATGCTGATGATAGGGCAAAATTTGGACATATTTCATGCAAAGCAAGATAAGATCAGCAACATCAAACGTATATTAGAGATTTACAATTGGATAACAGAAATCGTGGTAAAGATCTGCTCATGATTTAGCTGTATGAATTTTGATACCTAGCCAAAAAGAGAGCATTTGTGAGGGCTTGAATAACGCACAACATTCTTGGTTATAACAAATCAAATTTGAACATTTTTCTTAGTGTGCAGCTAAATTCAATTCTGAAAAAGATGTTCATATTTGCCACATATTTCAATTTGTATTATCATATCAATTTCGTTGTGCATTTTGTGTTTGAAATTAAATTTGAGCGTTAGACATCAGAAAAATGATTCGACAGTGAACGTTAAAGTGTTGTTTAAAATTGTACTTATGTAATCCATGATTCATTCACATAACTGTTGTTTTTCTAAAAGAGGAAATATTTTAAGCTTTGTAGGTATTATTTTTTTTTAAAAATACCGCTTTTAGAGCACGATATATTTCGTTACTTAAAGAAATTGCTGGTAAACAAAACTTATATAGAATCCACCAACAAAATTTATGTAATTACAGATAATTTGTGATTCCTTTTGTCGAAATGATTTGAAAAATGTACATTTTTTAAAAATGAATGGTAATTTTAGTATAAATATTATTTTAACAATTTTCTGGCACTTACTTTGACCATCAAGAAGAAATTTCGGTACTTCACCACTCACTGTTCAAAAAAACAAAAAAATTAATTTTAACTCGATTTAAAATATAAATCATGCTTTTATGAGTGTTAGCAATTTAAGTGGTTAAAATATAGCTCTTTCCGTTTCCATTCCAACAAGATGACATAAATGATAAAATGCGACTGATAAATCTGCTTGCGAATAAATATATGCGTTTGGTCAAATCAATTAAATCAGAGTGTATTTTAGTATGCAATTTAACTATTTAAACTATATAGCAAGGAAACACATTACCATGAAACAATGAGTCATCCTGTAGCAATTTTTTCCAGAAACATTCGGCATTCAAGTCAAAAGCACATTTGTTATATTTTTATTTCTATTAAATGCTCATGTAATCATTCAACAGCAAAACAGAGTCATAAATAAATTAGCATTATAAGCTTTGCAATAATATATTTGGTGCAGGATGTTTAAAATGACTTTTTAATTTACCATTCTCCCTTTCCTTAGACAAAATTTGATTTTCAGAACGAATATATGATAATGATGCATATTTGTGTGTTAATGCGAATTTGTCCTCCATGCCCACTACTTATTTTGTGAAAGGTTTGCAGGTTGCTATCCTTAAGGAGGAAACTAATTTGAATACGACAACTCATTATTTTATTCCAGAATTATAACAGACTAGTTAAATTTATATCGATTGCAGAAAACTAACAACTGTGTATAGCATTGCCAACATTAAATTAGCGTGCTCTATACTAAATAGGAATGATTCCAGCAACACGCCTGATTCCTCACGTGCTAATGCGTCAAAAAGGGGAAAATAAATCTACTTCTGTAGAGGCCAGGAGTAGAAGAAAAAAACAAACTGTGATCAAATATCGATCAACAAATATCAGTGGTATAACTGTGAATCTCAATTAAAATCATTAAATCTAACATTGTTAGAAATTCGTGAGGCGCTGCTATCCGTTGATCCAATTCGCCTATACTCAAAAACGTAAATGAAAAATTGTCTCAGACTTAAGTTGAATCTCAATGGTTAGGAGCAAAGTTGTAAAATGTATTAGCATTATAAATATATTATAATTCTTATCATTTTTATAAGTGAAACTCGGAAGGTAGAATATTTATTAGAAAAATAAATCTAAATGAGATATTAAAAGTATGTACGTTAATGTAAAATAAATTAAAAGACTTAAAAACACCTTTTCCACGTTGTTTAATTAATGCAATCAAATCTACCAAAGATCTTTGAAAACAATTTACTGTTGATATGACTAAAATGGAATTTTGCTTCGAAAAAAACAAATTCTAAACTCTTTAAATCAACTTTTGTAGACAAATCGTATTAAGACTCTCTAAAGCTAGTTATTGCCAGATTTATGTAGGCGTATAGAACTGAAATAATTTTATACGGCTAAACGTAATTTAGAATCTCCAGATTTATCAAAAACAGACAGCACTTCTACACATATGTAGAATTGTTCAGCTTTCTATTTCAAAGTATTTTAATTGTACAAACAAATTATTATAAAATAGTATCAGAATTATGTATCAGCATTACTATTTATGTTGTTCCTAGTATTTGGAGACATATTCACGTTTACTTAAAGCAAGTTTGTTACAGGTGACAGAGTTGTTAACATTTCCGCTTTTACTAAGAGCAAACTATACTTTTAGCAAGTATCAATGACATTCATGCCTATTTGTGTATTAATAAAGATCTGTTCATGATTTTGTTGTATGAATTTTAATACCTAGCCAAAATGAGAGCATTTGTGTAGGCTCGAAAGACGCAAGCCATTTTTGTTTATTACAAATCAAATTTGGACATTTTGTTATTGTGCAGCGAAATTCAATTCTGAAAAAGATGTTCATGGTTGCCACATATTTCAATTTGTATTGTCATATAATTTTTGTTGTGTACTGTGTGTTTGAAATTAAAATTCAGCGTGAGCCTTCAGAAAAATGATTCGACAGTGAGCGTTAAATTGGTGTTAAAAATTATGCTTCTGCAATCAATGATTCATTCACATAACTGTTGTTTTACTAAAAGAAGAATTATTTTAAGTTTTGTAGCTGTTAATTTTTGAAAAAAAAACTTATCGCTATTAGACCACGATATATTTCGATACTTATTGAAATTGCTGATAAACGAAACTTATCTAGAATCCAAAAAACAAAATTTATGTTATTACAGATAGCTAGTGAGTCCTTTTCTCTAAATGATTTGAAAAATGTACATTTAAAAAAAAATGAATGGTAATTGGAGTATAAATATTATTTAACAATTTTCTCGCACTTACTTTGACCTCCAAGAAGAAATTTATGTGCTCCACCACTCACTGTTCAAGAAACAGAAAAAGATAAATTTTAACTCGATTTAGAATATCTTAATTTTGTTTTTATAAGTGTAAGCAATTTAAATGAAACAATGCGTCATCTTGTAACTAATTTATACAGAAACATTCAGCCTTCAAGTCAAAAACATATTTTAATAGATTTTATTCAATTAATTGCTCATGTAATCAATCAAAACCAAAACCATCGGTTATATCACAAATAGTTTATCAATGTTTGCTATAAAGAATTTGGTGCACGATGTTTTAAATGATTGGGTAATTTATAATTCACTCTTCCTTTAGACAAAATTTGCATTTAAGAACGAACATACGCTAGTGATGCATATTTTCGTGTTAGTGGGTCTCGTGTCCTCGTTGGAGATTACTAATTTTAGGTATGTTATTCTTAGTATTTGGAGACATACTCACATTTACTAAAAGCAAATCTCTTGAAGGTGTTAGAGTTGTGAATTGTTCTGCATTTTTTAGAGCAAAGTGTACTTTCAGCACGAATCAGCGACAGTGATGACTATTCGTTTATCAATGCATACCTGGGCTTCCTATTCTATCAAATTTTTGACAAAAGGATTTTCATTTGCCCTCAGTTTAAATAAAGTTTCTATAATGCTGAAAACACAAAAGAAGACAAATTAGACTTGAAGACGTTAATTAGTTCTGTGTCGTATGCTTCCGATTGGTGTATGAGAAAGTTCCCAGGAACTTGATCGATGTCCTGCAATTTAGTGAGCTACGTCATGGGAAATATGAAATGCACCCGTACGACGCAATCGGCATAAGCCATGTATAAAGTCGTTTTGATTTGAAATTACTCGAAAAGCTATTTTAAAGGTGTTTGAGTTTATGGATCATAGAGGGCCATACTAGAAGGAACGAGCAAAATTACGTCATAAATGCTGACGATAAGTTAAAATTTAGGCACATTTCAGGCTGAGCACGGTAAGATCCGCAACATCCATCGCACATTGTTCAGTTGCTAAAAGGATAACATAACTCGTAGTGAAGATCATCTCATGATTTATTTTTATTAATTCTGATACCTACCCAAAATGAGGCTATTTTTTAGGGTTTGAATAACACACGCCATTTTCGTTTATAACAACAAATTTGGACATCTTTGTTATTGTGCAGCTAAATGCAATTCTGCAAAAGATGTTCATATTTGCCACATATTTCAATTCATATCTTCACATTATTTTCATTATTCAATGTTTGTTAGAAACCAGAAAAACTGATTTTACATTGAATATTAATACATTGTAAATAAAGTTATTTTTCTATTCAATGATTCGTTCACGTAACTTGTTTTACTGAAAGAGTTAATATTTTAAGTTACTGGTGCTATTAATTTTTACCATCATAACACAACTAAAGAACGATATCTTACGTTGCTTATAAAAATTGCTCGCAAATAAATCTTATCTCGAATCCACCGGCACCAATTAAATAATTACAGTTAATTTGGTTTGTTACTTTTTGCGAAATGATTTGAAAAAATATACATATTTGAAAAATATATAATAACCTGATTTTAATCATTATTTTAACAAATATCGGGCACTTACTTGGCTGACCAAGACGCATTTTAGGTTTATCACCACTCACTGATTCACAAAAACAAAAAGACAATTTTTATGTAGATTATAAAACAACCATTTGGCTTTTACAAATGTCAGCATTTTAAATGTATAAATTTTTCCCTTTTTTCCATGTTTCAAATCCAAAAAATTATATAAATGATAAAATACGGCTGATAAAACTGCCTGAGAATAATTTCCTACCTTTGGTCGAATCTATTAGAACAGTGTTGTATTTATTATGCAATTTAAATATTTACATTAAATAGTAGGGAAATGCATTACCATGAGACAGTGCGTCATCTTGTAACTAATTTATTCAGAAACATTAAACTGTCAAGACAAAAACATATTTTAATAGATTTTATTCAATTAAATGCTCATGTAATCAATCAAAACCAAAACTAACAGTTATATCATAATTAGTTTATTAATGTTAGCGTTAAAGTATTTGGTGCAGGATAGTTAAAATGATTGGGTAATTTAGAATTCTCTTGTCGTTTAGAAAATATTTGTTTTTAAGAACGAAAATACGGTAATGATGCCTATTCTTGTGTTAGTGTGACACGTGTCTTCGATGTGGATTTCTAATTTTGCGTCAAGAAAAGAGAAAAATACATCTCGTTCCGAAGAAGCCAAGAGCTTTTAGAAAATAAACTGCGATGAAAAATGGACTAACAAGTATTATGGGTTTAACCGTGAATCTCAATTAAAATCCTTTGCTTTTTCTTAGAGCGCAGTGTATTTTCAGCTCGAATCAACAACATTGATGCCTATTCCGTTTTTCACACTCTCTCTATAATTCTATCTTATTTGCTTTCCAATTGATATATAAAGATATGTTCATTAATACATATTAGAGAAGAAAATAAGAAAGAAATTTTTCTTATATCAGATAAGATTTTTTTGCTTTTGCACGCAGGAAGGGTACAATAAAATTATAAATCTAACATGGCAATAAATTCTTCAAGCGCTGATATTTTGTGATGCAAATCACTTACACTCAGCTAGGTATATGAAGATTTGTCGCTCACTTAAGCTGAAACTTAGTGATTACGAGCAAAGTTGCACAAAGACCTAGCTTTAAATATACTATACTTGCTTTCATGGGTATATGCGTAACTTAATAGGTAGAATATTAATTCGAAAAATAATTCTCAGCGATTTCTTAAAAGTGAATGTGCAAAAATTAAAATAGGTGAAAATATCTATTTCCGCGATTTTTACTTAAGTAAAGCAAATCTACCAAATTACATTAAATTAAAATTACATTGATTGTTAAAAGAACTATGGAAAATTTGAATTAGAATTATGTAACAGCATTAATAGTTACGGTATTCCTATTATTTGGAGACATAGTCAAATTTGCTTAAAGCAACTTCCTTAAAGGTGACACAGTTGTGAAGTTTTCTGCTTTTTCTTAGAGTAGAGTGTATTTCCAGCACGCATCAAAGACATTGATACCTATTCGTATATCAATTTATATCTGGGCCTCCTTCTTTATCATATTTTCATCCAAATGATATTTCATGTACTGTCATTAAAAAATAGATGACATGATGCAGTTAACACAAAAATTCACACAAGACTTTTGCATGTATATGACTTCCGTGTCGTAGAAAAATACTGACCACACCGTAAGTAACATTTATCTTATGTTTCAATTCAGTGAATAAGAATGATCCCAAGAACTTGATCAATATTTTGCAATAAAATGCGGTCACACGACGCAAATAGCATAAGACATATTCAAAGTCTTTTTGAATTGTAATTACCTGAAAAGCTATTTTATACGTGTTTGAGTTTAGGGATCATAGAGGAGCATACTAGAAGAAAGGAACTAAATTTCGGCATAAATGCTGACGAAAGGGTAGAATTGGGACATCTTTCAGACTAAGCAAGATAAGATCCGCTACATCCAGCGCACATTGGTTATTTGCGATTGGATAATAGAAATGGTAGTAAAAATCTGCTCATGATTTAGTTGAACGAAATTTGATACCAAGCCAAAATGAGAGCATTTGTGAGGGCTTGAATAACGCACACCATTTTTGGTTATTAAAAATCAAATGTCGACATTTTTTCCATTGTGCAGCTAAATGAAATTCTGAAAAATATGTTCATATTTGCCACATATTTCAATTCATATTTTGATATAAATTTCATAATTTAATGTGTGTTAGAAATCAAATTTGAACATTAGCCTTCAGAAAAACTGATTTACCATTGAACATTAAACTATAGCAAATAAATTTATTTTAATATTCAATGGTTCATTAACGTAACTTGTTTTACTGGAAAAGGTAATATTTTAAGTGCTGGTGCTATTAATGTTTACTATTATAACGAACTACGAAACGATTTATTTCGTTGCTTATAGAAATTGCTGGCAGACAAATCTTATCTCGAATCCACCAGCATCATTTAAATAATTTCCATAAATTTGGTTTGTTACTTTTGGCGAAATGATTTGAAAAAACGTACATTTTTACCAAATAAATAGTTATGTGAATTTAGACATTATTTTAACAAATTTCTGGCACTTACTTGGCTCACCAAGGCGCATTTTGGGTTCATCACCACTCACTGATTCACAAAACAAAAAGATAATTTTTATGTAGATAATAAAAATAACAATTGTTAGCTATTTACATTTAAAAATGTTTCGCTTTTTCTATGTTTCAAATCCAGAAAGATTATTTAAATGATAAAATGCGACTGAAAAAAAGGAATGAGAATAATTTCCCACATTTTCGTGGAATCTATCAAATCAGTGTTAAATTTAGTATGCAATTTAAATATTTACATTATATAGCAGTGCATTACATTACCATGAAACAATGCGTCATCTTGTAACTAATTTATACAGAAACATTGAGCCTTCAAGACAAAGACATATTTTTGTAATTTTTATTCAATTAAATGCTAATGTAATCAATCAAAACCAAAACTAACAGTTATATCATAATTAGTTTTTCAATGTTTGCGTTAAAGTATTTGGTGCAGGATGTTTAAAATGATTGGGTAATCAGAAATTCTCTCTTCCTTTAGACAACATTTGCTTTTAAGAACAAACATACGGTAGTGATGCTTATTTTTGTGCTAGTGGTACACGTGTCCTCGATGTGGATTACTAATTTTGCATAAGATTTTACGAGTTACTACCCCTTACGAGGAAACTTATTTGAATATGAGAGCACAACATTTTATTCCAGAATTATAATAGACGAATTATATTTGTGGCCTTAGAAGGAAACTATCATCGGTTTATAACAGCGCCAAAATTTAATTATCTTGCTGTTCGCTGAATGAGAAAGGTTCTAGCGTCATGCTTGATTGCTCATGTGGTAATGCGTCAAGAAAAGGGAAAATAGATCTAGTTCCATAGAGATAAAGAGCAGTAATAAAAAAACTGTGATGAAAAATGGACCGACAAATATTAAGGGTATAACCGTGAATCTCAATTAAAATCATTAAATCTAACCTGGCAAGCAATTCATTAAGCTCTGATATTTTGTGATCCAAATCACGTTAACCAAGGTAGGTATATGAAGATTTGTCGCTGACTTAATCTGAATATAATTGATTACGAGGAAAGTTGCAGAATTACCTAGATTTAAATATACTATATTTTCTTTCATGGGAATAAGTGAAACTTAATAGGTAGATCATTAATCCGAAAAATAATACACATCAATTTCTTAAAAGGGAATGTGCAAAAATAAAAATAGGTGGAAATATCTATTTCCGCGTTTTTTAACTCAGTAAAGCAAATCTACCAAATGCCCTACAAAACAATTTCCATTTGCTGTGACTTAAATGAAACTTTGCTTCAAATTATGAAGTATAAAAGGCTTTGGATAAGGCAAGCAAATCTGAATTATTCAAAGTTACTTTGATTGCAATGTCGTGATCAGTCTGTCTTAAGCCATAAATTGCCAGATTTATGCAGGCGTATTGTTCGACAATAAATTTATCAGAAATGGGCAGCACTCCTAAAAAGATCTATAATTAGTCAGCTTTCGAGTTAAAATTATAACGAAAATTAGAAGAAAATTATCGAAAATTAGTATTAGAATTATGTAACAGCATTATTAGTTATGTTATTCCTAGTATTTCTTGAAGGTGATAGATTTGTGAAAGGTTCTGCATTTTTTAGAGCGAAGTTTATTTTTAGCACGAATCAACCACATTGATGTCTATTCCTTTACCAATGGATATCTGGGCTTCCTTTTCTATCAACTATTTCATATAAAGTTTTTATGTGCCCTCAGTTTAAACAAAATTTCTATTTAGCAGAGAAAACCAAAAATTCAAATTAGATTTGAACACGTTAATTAATTCTGTGTCGTAGAGGAATCTAACTGCATTTAATGCCTTGACTGAGATTTGTCTCATGTTTCATTTCAGTGTATGAAAATGATCCCAGGAACTTTATCGATGTCCTGCAACATTGTGCGCTAATTAATGGGAAATATAAAATGCAGCCACAAGACGCAAAAGTCATAAGCCATATTTAAAGTCTTTTTTATTTGAAATTACCCGAAAAGCTATTTTATAGGTGTTTGAGTTTATGGATCTAGAGGTGCATACTAGAAGGAATGACCAAAATTTCGTCATAAGGGCTGACGATAAGGTAAAATTTGGGCACATTTCAGACTGAGCAAGATAAGATCCGCAACATCCAACGCACATTGGTCAGTTGCAAACAGATAACAGAACTCGTCGTAAAGATCATCTCGTGATTTTTTTAATGAATTCTGATACCCAACCAAAATGAGGGCGTTAGTGAGGGCTTGAATAGCGCACGCCATGTTTGTTTATTACAAATCAACTTTGGACATTTTGTTATTTTGCAGCTAAATGCAATTCTGAAAAAGATGTTCATATTTGCCACATATTTCAATTTTTATTATCATATAATTTTCATTATGTAATGTGTGCTAGAAATTATATTTTAGCTTTAGATTGCAGAACAATGATTCGCCAGTGAGCACTAAAGTATTGTTAAAAATTATACTTATGTAATCAATGATTCATTCACGTAACTGTTGTTTGACTACCAGTTTAAGTTTTGTAGCTATTAATTTAAAAAAAATCATACCATTAATAGAGCACGATATATTTCGTTGCTTAAAGAAATTGCTGTTAAAAAACTTATGTTTAATCAACCAAAAAAAATTATGTTATTAAAGATAATTTGTGAGTCATTGTGTCGAAATTATTTGAAAAATGTACATTTTTTAAAAATGAATGATAATTTGAGTATAAATATTATTTTCACAATTTTCTGGCACTTACTTTGACCACCAGAAGGAAATTTCGGTACTCCACCACTCACTGTTCAACAAAAACAATAAGATAAATTTTAGCTCGATTTAAATTATAAATTATGCTTTTATAAGTGTTAGCAATTAAAATTTTGAAACTTTATCTTTTTGCTGTTTCCATTTCAAAAAACTACATAAATGATAAAATGCGGCTGATAAATCGGCTTGCGAATAATTTTATGCGTTTGTTCAAATCAATTAAATCAGCGTGTAATTTAGTATGCAATTTAGATATTTACATAATATTGCAAGGAAATACATTACCATGAAACAATAAGTCATGCAGTGGCAATTTTTTCCAAAAACATTCGGCATTCAATACAAAAGCACATTTGTTATATGTTTAGTTCTAATAAATGCTCATGTAATCATTCAACAGCAACACTTACAGTCATATAAAAATTAGTATTACAAAGTTTGCAATAATATATTTGGTGCAGGATGTTTAAAATGACTGTGTAATTTAGATTTCTCCAATTTTGCTTCAAAACAAACAAAATCTAAACTATTTTAGGCTACTGTGATAGACAAATCGTATTACACTTTCTAAAGCTAGATAATGCGAGATTTATGCAGACATATAGAACTAAAATTATTTTATACGGCTAAAAATTATTTAGAAGCTCCAGATTTATCAAAAATAGACAGCACTCCAAAACAGATCTCGATTTATTCAGCTTTCAAGTTGAAAATCCATTGATTGTACAAGAAAATTATAGAAAAATAGTATTAGAATTATGACGCAGCATTACTATTTATGTTGTTCCTAGTATTTGGAGACATACTCTCGTTTACTTAAAGCAAGTTTGTTACAGTTAACAGAGTTGTGAATAGTTCTGCTTTTACTTAGAGCAACATCATTTATGATATAACAGACAATTTGTGAGTTCTTTTGTCGAAATAATTTGAAAAATGTACATATTTAAACAATGAATGTTAATTCTAGTTTAAATATTATTTTACCATTTTCTGGCACTTACTTTGACCACGAAGAAGCAATTTAGGTACACCACCAGTCACTGTTTCACAAAAACAAAAGATAATTTTTAAGAAGATTTAAATTTAAATTATGCTTTTATGTGTTAGCATTTGAAATTTTTGAATTTTTAGCTTTTTATGTTTCCATTCCAAAAATATTACAGTCGGAACACCAGTGTGAATATTAGTGCGTGAATTTTGCTACGCGTCAAATGAGGAAGCATAGTCAATCGCCTTCATCCTTACTTACACAAGTAGATGCATGCCATCTTGTTTTTAAATTTTTCCACATTTTATCGAAATCCGTGGCGGAAATCTACATTCAATATAACTGCATTGAAGTCTATGATAGACTGCAAACAAAGCTTTCCACTGAAGCCTTAAAACAACAATCAACCAAATATAGTATAATTTAGCAGACAAAAATATACTTTTATTACAAATTATAGAGTGTTTGTTTAAATATTGAAATAAGACTTACCTTCGGATATCCAAAGCGTAGCTACAACCATGGCAAGGAGTGCCGTAGATAAGATTAACTTACTGCCCATTTTCCGACTGACTGAGGAATTCGCAAAAGTACGGTTACACTGAGTAAAATTTCGAATGTATCTTCTAAATTTTGTTCTCGTATTTATAGATTCCTTCCATCAGCAAAAAATGTTCAAAGATGATAAGTAAATTTTACTGTTGCCTTTTTTGTAGAATGTGACCTTTATGTTCTTTGACGCGTTTACCATCAATCATACCATTGACTATGCAGTAATTAGCGTCCTCGTGTTAAATTGGACTTTAATTACCTCAATTATTTAATAACCTGCTCATTAAATACACTTGACGGTGAATCTAAATAATCATTTTTTGAAATTGATGAATAAAGGGCAAAAAATCTTCATGAAAGCATTTTTCCAAATTTGACAAAAGCTCTAGATTTCTTCAACGTTTCCATGACAAATTCGTACATCTTTAAAATGATAAATAAAGACAGTATCACATACGCGTTAAATCTAAAAAATTCTAGACAAAATCGTGCTTCTGATATTTTAAAATGTTTTCAATTTTTTGCAACTGTGACATACGAATTTAATTATTACGGAAACAGAATTAAATTCAGATAATAAATGTTTCTGATTGATCAAATAACTAATTTAACTCTGATTCAATTTAATCAAGGTTGCAGTCTTGATATAAACACCGGAACCATTATGTACGAACAGTTGTCAGTATAAACTAATTATTGTATATTGTGGAAAACGCAATTTTTCTAGTAGACCTGTTTCGTCCTTATTAGGAACTCATCACGTATTGTCCAGAATTTGCCGCGGACAGGAATCGAAACCTGCTGCACACCACAAAAATTTTCAGTAATATACAAATTAATGTTTCTTGATTATCCTTTTCATTAGGTAGATCCCATGTAGTATTCCTTTAGCAATAAAGTTGCAACTCACTATGCCTATTTTTTCATTATACAATAGATAATACATTACATAAAGAGGTGATAGTGAAATAAACATTTATATAATTAAACGACATTGGTTGCGCGGGCAGTGATAATAACTAATTTTCACATATATACTAACTAATGTTTCTTGGTTAGCTTTTGCAGTATGTAGAGCCTATAAAGCATTCCTTTAGCCCTAATGTTTCAATTAATCATACCCAGTTTTCCACCATAGAACAGATACCACGTTGCAAGGAGAAGTGGTTTTGAAATGAACAACTATATAATTAAACGAATATTGGTTGCACGGGCGGTGAGAACAGTTAGTTTTAATTAAGATTGCGATCTTGATAAAAACATCTGATACATTATATACACACATTTCTCAGTATAAACTACGCATTGTACAGTTGGAAAGGACAATATAGTGTCAGGAAACTATGACACTAACTGGAAAATATTACTTCGACTATAACAATTTTTCAAAAAAATGAGGATAAAGGTCGTATTCTTGAGGAAAAGGAAAACATTGGCATTGCTGTAATTATTGAGCACTATTATATGGTTTTAATAAATAAAGTGGGCTTCGTACTCTACCTTGAAAGGATTACTTGCATTATATATATATATATATATAAATATATATATATATATATATATATATAGTATATATATATGTTTGTGTGTATGTTCTTATCATTCATGTTTTTTGGTGTTCGGAATTTTAGTTGAAGAATAGTCTTCATTTTCGTAAATTAGGTCATTTTTCTGGAATATTCCTTTATCCTTGTTTTAATTCTTCACCCTCTATATACGCTAACTAATGTGTAACTAATAGTCTGATAGAGGTAGGCAAAAGAAGTGTGTGATTAACACTCATTGTACAAATCTGTTTTGATTTCAAACGAGTTACAAAGTTCTAAAATATGAATAATCAAACTAATGTTCAACGTGTACTATTTGTAAAATCAATAGTCGTTTTCAATGTATTTATCAAAACGATGGAATACTGCACAGGTTGGCTGTCACAATCCTTGAATTAAGATCTCTATGCTCTACCGATTGAACTATCTGCTTATTAACACTAAAGGTATTGTTGATTAAGTAACCCAATGTGAATGGTTCACATTTCATGATCTAAAGTCAGCCTACCACCAGATTCATTTCGACGAAGAATGCATCGCTAAAACAGCTGCCATTACAACTGGATTTTTTGAATATATGCGTATGCCCTTCCGTCTGTGTAACACATCACTGTCATTTCAGACAATCATGAAGGAAGATTTACGAAAACTTTCACTTATTTCTTCTTACATCGATGTTGTTATTGTAGCCCCAGATTATTTCGAACGGCATTTAATAGATAACAAAGAGATACTCGCACGTTTTGATCATTTTGATGTCGTTTTATATATGTAAATATGCATATGGGCACAAAATCAAATGTAATTCCCGTGTTACTCGATTGGGTATTTTGATTTATTTACTCTTGAATACAAAATCGTGGCTATTAGATAGTTTTCCGCACCAAGGAATATGAAAACCATTAAGCCGCTATCTTGGCATAGGTAATTGCTACAGGTACTCTATTACGATGATGGCGTATCCACAAGCATAGCTGGCAGGACATCTCTATGAGTGGAAGTCACATAAGTCCAACACGCGTCTGCGCTGGGACGCAAATGAACAATTAATGTCTTAATAAATAAAAGAGTTGATTGCGCAACATTCAGCATTACATGTTGTTCAGGAAAATGCATCATTGAAATTGTCAACTGACGCTTTTTGCTACATAATTACCTCCCCTGCGGTACGTGGCTTCCGTTGTGGCAGGACCATAATTAATCGACATACAAGATTGCTTAAATTAATGCCACCAACTGGTCAAGTTGCGGAGATTATTGCCCATGCATTCTTTTCACATTGAATGGCATGATTTGGAGAACCGGACGTAGTTATCTCTGTTCAACATGTAAATTTCATGGCGCGCAACTTTCAAGATAACCTGCACAGGTCGTGTTTATCGGATTAATAAGCCCCACAATTGGTGTAAATAACAAAAAAGCAACACCGACGCAAAAACCTGTCAATCAGCACTCTTCTTTATACAAACAAATAAGGCTCCACTATTTATGCTGACTCAGTCATGCCTTGCGCATACCTCTGGTATTATTGCCTACCTGGGCAATATAGTCACTGTCAGCATTAGATTGGCATCATAACTATGGTGGATTTATCGTGTTGTTGCATAAACAATAAAAGTAAACTATAATAAGATGAAATGAAGTGCGCATCATGTTTCTGGGTCGGAAATTCTGCACAGTATAGTCTTCAGTCATTTTCAGTCGCGATTGTGTTGCACAATTATTCGAGTCAATTTCTTAATGGTTTTGATCCATGTCGTCAACGATAACAGAAAAATGGAGTTATACAATAAAGCTAAAAACATTGGAAATCGCTTACAGTCGGAAAACCGGTTACTTTATAAAATTTACTTAATCGAGAGTCTGTATTGTGTAGAATTCAAAATTGCATCGTCTCTGCGTCCTGTTTATATGGGTCTTTCATCTAGGCTGAATCCACCCTATCATAAATTCCTAGTATATCCATCTTGCTCTATTTGATAATGAGTACTTTCCTGGTTACACGGAGTGTAGAATTCTGGTATCACAGGGTTCTAGACCAATCAGAATAGCAAAATCAAAAGTATTCAAATACAATATAAGGGCTATTTTACCAGAGTGCTTTTATTAACTTAGGGCTCATTATGAGTTTTATAAACCTTAACGGAATTTTCCCTAATTTTCTTCGTTCGTTACGCTGTTTACTATTTCTTCAAATATAATTATTATTTTTCTTCCCAAAATACTTTCAATTTTGCTTTATTTTAATCTTTTAACCTGGCATCATTTTACTAATTGTACATTTGTGATTCTTTACCTCCCTAATTACAAATTGATATTGCTCTTAATTCCGTCACTTAACATGTTAATTAACACTTAGTCACTGGTTTTCCCCTAAATCGATTAAGGTGGTAAATTATATATATTTTGTTGAAAGTTTAGTAGCTATAGGCACATAAGTGTGCAACTGGCGCCACTAACACCAGTAGGATTAGCTAGTCATAAATATTAATAAGGAAAATTGTTTAAAATATTTTACCTGCTTTATGATTTTGACTTTATTTTGTGTAATGAGCTGTTCAATGATGGAGGTGCCGAAAATTTTCCATTCAAAAGAAGAAGTGGAATGAATTGAATTTTGGTCAAATAATAGATCAGACAATGACGCAATACCTAGTATTGCATCAATTAATTCCGTTTTCATGTTAGATTATAACAAATTGAAATGTATAAGACTATTTCGATGTAATAGCTCGAAAAAAAATCTAGATCTGTAGCATTAATCTCAAAAATTGTCTGTATAAATCATTTTTCTATACAGACATCAATGTTTAACCGTTTATGACATAAAGTATAATCAATCCAATAAATCAATGAACTGGAGCATATGTTAAGCAAATGAGCATACATCACAAAGCGTACATTAGGTCAGGCGTTTCTGCAATTACGCCACCGTCTTTGTTTAAATTAGTGAAAAATTTTGTCCTACTTCGGAAATTCTTGATAGTGTTTAATTAACGAAGACAAAGCAAATCATTGATCGTACATTTGATGGCAACGACGATTGAAATTGCAAAAATAAATTATTTGTAAATGTCCTTGGAATGGTATTGAAATGATTTATGGCTACCAAGTGTATTTGAAATTTGGAATGGGAAATAAGTTTGTCCTAGATAATAATTATGATTAAAAATTTATGGTGAATTCAATTGTTTTTCAATTTAAGGTTATCATTGACCATGTCATTTTTTACAAATTTTAATCGTTCTTTTTAAAGTTATCTAGTCTTTTTAAATCTCTGGTAGATAGATAGAGTGGTATAACTAGTTGTTCTGGAATTACTTTTTATAAATTTTAATCTTTCTTTTAAAAGTTATCTAGTCTTTGTAAACATCTGGTATAAAATATGACTATGTATTCATTATAAATGAACTCGTTAATTAGCTACTCATTTGTAAAAGAAGAAGAGTGATCGTTAGTATTTTGAATGGGATTATAACAATTTTCATTAGCTCAATAATTAGTGCAGGATTGTATTTGTCATCGTAATAAATGATAATGCGCTGCCATATATAATAAGCGTAGTTGAGCTGAATTCGATATATACATTATATTTTAGAATTTACTTTCAATATTCAATGCAAATTATAGCTAAATATAATTTATTTCACAAGACTCACCTCCATATTTTTTATCCAAGATTTCTCAGTACTGGAAATTTGTCATTTTGACGTGTTGTCAATTAAAACTGGATTTCAAGTATCTGATGAATGTCTAGCTATGCTTTTCTACTCATTTGCAATTAAATTGAATATTACATCGATCTCGAAAGCATGATTTTCATGTTTTTATAAGCACCCACGTATTAGAGTTTAAATAACTAATTAAAATAGTAGAATTACAAAATAATAGCCTTCGCAACTCTGCAGCGAAAACGACTTAGGTAATTTATACAACTTAAATTGTCTACATTATATTGCAATTTTAGTTAATGAAAAGCGTTCTTTCATGAATAAGTTTAAAAAGATATTTCAAAGAATTTCTGGGTGCCTTCTATTCCATACTTTTAGCAGAACATTGGTAAAATTTAACTTAAAGGGTGAAAATTTAGGGCAATATTGAACAAATTACGAACAAATATTACGCTGCTGAAAAAGCCACAATGATAATATTAGTGTTAGCACGAAGGCTATTTCAGGACTAATGCAATCTTCATGTATTTTTTGAAGTAGAATTACAATTAAGCAAATGGAAGAACTCATCTCATAAATTATTGTTAATTTATTTCTATTTATTAAGACATGTTGAAAGTCATGCAGACAATGCCACAACGCATCACTTATTTACCAAAATGGAATTTTAATGTGTAATCTATATTGCAGCATAAAGAATTTCTTTACTGAAGCACTTCAAAAACCAAAAACTAGCGCTGCCAAAACTTTTTACTTCAAAACGGGTATCCCGAAATGTATTTGGAGGTAATATGAAGCACAAACAACAGCAAAAATGCACAGAAGGCGTACCCATCTAAAGTGTATTATATATCATTATACATTTTACAGAGACGCACTACTTAGGGCTTATGTAAGCCAAAATAGAAGAACCGTTACGCACATGGGAAACTGTACTCTGCAACGTCCTTGATCATCAGCCTAATAAACAAGATAATTTCGTTAATTATTTAATAAAGTTTGCGAGCATCTGTTAAATACAAATACCATTGTATCTAACTCGTCTTACAACAAAACATAATTAACGTCAGTCACTCGTACTGATGTGTGGCGACCGTCTTTATTAATATCAGAGCACAACAGAAAACTAACTGACAAGGATTAAACCGAAATTTACATAGAAATAAAGCAAAATTAGCCGTGCGGTTCTAACCTTTAGTTGTCCCGCATAAAATATACTTGGCTGTACATGTCGGCAGCATTACTACTTCGCACTCATAAAGACAAGTTCCCTGTAACTTTCGCCATGTGTATATAAGCTAGACAAATAAACAATCATAGATTGCGATGGTATGGATAAGAAATTTTAAACCAAAATTGGGTAACTTGAGATAAACGCCTATCGCATTGAATCTAACAAGTTGCATAACATAATTAACTTGTCGTACTGACGCATTTTGACTTTATATGATAATCACCAGAACATGCCGACAAATTGACTAACGAGGATTAAACCTCAGTACATATATACGAAATAATATCGGATATCTAGCTGTACTCATAATATTTTTACATACATTGTAGTGAACTGGAAATGTCGGTCGCTCATTTTCTAGGACGTCACGAACATTAAATTTTTCCAGCATTCTGTACGCTTATTTGAACTGTAAATTTAAATAATAACTGATTGCGCAGGTAGTGATAATATTTCTTTAAATCAGCTTTGCGAGCTTCAGATGGACATCAATTCACACTTGATTTAATGAATGCCTTTCACTGAATGAACAAATAATGCTTGTTTAATCGCTTTACTTTTACACACATTGCGAGAGCTGTAAAAATTAAATGTTCGCGACTGCTTAGAAATTTCATAGCACGTATTTTAAATCCAGTACAATATATGTAAGATAACCAGCGGTGAGAGCCGCAGAAGGTGCTTGATGGAACATGAGGTTGAAAGAAATGCAACTAAGGCTCTTCCTGATGGACAGGCTATCACAAAACATTATTTATTATATAAATGTATATTTCGTGTAGTATGCTTCAGAAGCTGTGCAGTGGATTTTACCAGACCCAGGAGCAAATGTACGAAATTTTGAGTCCCGTCCGGAAAATTTTGGAGAGTTGACGAGTACGCAATATGCGAACGAATTCGATATATTCTATGAATTGCATCTGCTACCTTATGGAAAGATTATTGTATACTGACATATATACGTCTCTCAATACTTCTCTCTCTCGCTATATATATAATGGATGTGGAAGCATTTATTCTCGCAGTTCACTTGAAATAAAATGCTTTACAGACGATATTCTTTTTAATTTCACAATTTGTTTTAATGCATCCTGATCTCAAACTTTGCATTTTCTACTGCATTTGAATCGTACGCATTAATAACGCCTTGTCCGTATAATAATTGATTCCACATTTCTTGATCAGACATATAGTGGGTAAAGAGCATATTACCGTCTCCTACTGCTGAGTAACAAGTTAGCACGAACCGCATGTGTGCACGAGTTTGGTTCCATTTGGACTAATTTGTTACTAGGTATGCAATACCTAATTAACACTAACTTGGAAAATCATCACACAATTTTCTAGAAATGGATTTTCGAATGGAAGAAGGTAAAAGTTTTCACTAGCTAAAAATGAGTTTGGCGTCATCCTGAATGTCAGAGCCCTTTTGACATTCATGAATACGTTGTTTTGTAGCATACATACTATTCGACACCGTGCTAATTACGATTCACACACTATAAAATATACTTAATAATTTGAGTGGCCAAACGTCTTTCTGCTTCCCCGAGATAAGATGCTCACTGGCACAATTCCATTTGAAATAATTAATTTTGTTCAACTGCTTAACAGTTAGATCATTAACCAAGCACGTCGGCATTTTTGTTCTACGCGTTATCAGCATCAACCCAGCTGTATTTTTTAAGTCCCTCTTCAGAAATTATTATTTTAAGAATATATCACATTGATTTTGTTTTTTATTGATAAATCTTCGAAACACTTACAAATATCTTCATTTAATCTCTATAAAACTGGATAAATGGAATGTCAGTACTCTTTTAAACAATGTTCTAACTTAAATACCTTTATTTCTTTCTGGACTATTTCGATTGAATATATATTATAAGTAAATTTAGACACTTATACCGATAAAAATCAATAACTTTATCTGATAATCAAGATTGATAAGTGTCATCCTTGAATAAAATTTACTGTTTACTATTATTTTGATGAAAAGATTCATTTCATAGTGGATTTACCAGTAAAACGAGAAAATGGGTCTCCAGTGAGAAGAACATATTGAGCGGTTAACAATCAAATTTTGTACGAACTATGCCTAGCTGAATTAAAAATGACAATGCGACTTCTAAGCTAACTCACTATATTATATATATATATATATATATATATATATATATATACTGAGTTTGTAAAGGATACGAACACTATGGCTGCTGTGTTAGTACCCTATACCAAGATTATAGTACCGAAAAGATACATGTGACTAACACTATGATTGCCGAGTCGGTACAAGGTACCAACATGGTGGATATCAATGTATGCTATAGTTTAACGAAATTGAGAATAACAATTATTTCTGAACACCTGTTACTCCAGTAAATCCATACACTCTGGCCTTGATCTATATCAGTTATCACCACTTCCAATTCAATATATAACAGTTAAATACTGTTTTTTTGTGGAGAACTAATATATATGCAAGTATGTATTAGGTGTTACAAACCTAGTAACAAATTAGTTCAGTTGTGACCACTATATATTTAGTTGAGGAATATAGGTAAATAGAGCAGTACATCTCATTGTATACTCTGACGCTAGTATAGAAAGCACGTCTGTTATTTATAATTTTTTTTCGATATGCCACTTTTCAACAGGCTTATTTGCGTAAAGCGTACCTAATAACAAATTAGTTGAAATTGAACAATAAATCTATTTCAAAGTCACCATGAAGAAATGCTTTAATCTAATGTACATAAATATTAGGTTCTTACCGGTGACTCACAATAGGAGCCAGTATTACGCCACAAACTCGACAAACGATACGTCCATATGATTATACGTTTTACTGAATAAAATATTTGCAGCGAATAATAATAACTGATTCAAGTGGAGGTTAGGATAAATAAGAAAATAACAACTTTGATCACGTTCTTCTCATTAATAGCCTAATAGTGTGGCCTCGATCGACATCAGTTGACATAGTTTCTTGGTAATCTAGACATCATTTAATAAACAATACGCATATCGATTTCGGGCTTGCAAAGAACTAACAGGAATGCAGTAGTATAGAAAATTTCGTTTGGAGTCTGTGGAAATGTGATTTTTTAAACAAAATTAGAGTCGAACTCGGATCTAATGCTTGTTCCGACTGACGAGCATCCAATATGATAGAGACATTTGTTCTGGAGGTTGTACAAATTTTTCATGTTGCTTTCGGAATATCCCTTGGGTTCTGGTTGAACTTACTTATTGTTTGATATGCAAACCTAAACTACAATTGTATACATGTTAATTCCCTGTAACAAGGCATACATTTAAGCAAAAGCATTTCAAAAAATGTACGTATTAGCTGACAAATATCACATTTATATATCAAAGCATTTGTCAGTTTGCGTTCCTACTATAATGCTAGAGTAGTATATTCATAGTTTTGTATTTAATCATCGTGATCGGAGGCGTGAAATTATTCTCTGGTGTTAAACAGAAAATGCAGCTCCGTATAGCGTTTCGAAAAAATATCGTCCGCTGAAGAACTATGGTAAAATGTCCTATTGTTCTAGAAAATCCGAAATTATGAATAAGAAAAATTTTTTGCTATGACAATATTATGTTATATAAAATACTAACAACCACGTAGCCCATTATATAGAACAGTAAGCAAACTGCCAATAGCAAAACGACATAATAAAAATTTCGATTATTTTGTACCAAAAATGAAAGAATTTTGAACCTCAACATTTAGATAATTAATAAGCCAGAAAGAAGTTTCAAAAATTCTAAATGAACTTGGTCTAGTCGTCTCTCTAATTAGCACTATATTTGTATCACCAAATAATGTACCATAGATCGGCACTTGCATAAAATTTAAATTGTAAAACTTGAAAGCTGCTTAACATTTGATCTAGTCTCCTCTCAACTCACTTTGTTAGACTTCCTCATTTTGTCATATGGGCTAAAATTATATAACAGAATTTTGTGCTTTATGACCATTCAAAATATTCAATCTTAATTAAATTTTAAAATGTGGGTTAACTAAGGTTATAAGATTGAATTTAATGCCGATATGAAATTTTGTATTTTGTTAATAATAATATTAATACTTCTTTCTTAGGCACGAATGAAGATTGAAGTGGAGATATGATCATTAATGGCATCGTTCACACTTCTTAATACATGGTAAACGCCACCAATTTTGTACCTCATTTTTTTATCTGTCCAATTAAAAGCTTGTTAATTTTGGAATAAATTTAATAAATAGTAAATGTTTGGATAACTACTGCTGGTGGAAAGATTGTTGCCGACATATAAAGATGAGAATTCGATGCGTAAAATACACTTTCGTACGGAAACGCATACTAGTCATGGTAGCTGATGTTATTTTTCGTAGTCCAACACGCGAAAATTTTCATTTAGTCAAATTTAGAGATTTGCATACCGTGCGGTTGATCCCACTTTACTCATTCACATTTAATACCCAGCAACATATACTGAATAAAAGTACGTGTTTAAATTCAACACATGCAGACAAACACGCATAAAAGTACGAAATTCCAAAACGATGATATTTTTTCCAATATCACATTTTTGTATACGAAGTGTATGTCTTTAGAAAAACACAAGATTTGCGTCAACTTTAAATAGAAAAATACGACCAGCGTTTCGATTCAAATTCTGCGACTCCGTGTTAGTCGGTGGTCTGTAACTTGTTATATTGTTGATATAATAAGCGAGGATTTTGAGAATGGCAACTGACTTTTTGAGCAGAATATCAACCTGTCATAATTAAGAATAAATTTTGGTGAGTGTTGTACGACTATTTCTTCGAGATTTAAAAAGACTAATAAAAAAGAATCAACATCATCTGGCGCAGAAACTATTCAAAGATAAACTGAAACCATTTTATAACGCATGCATTATTGTGTATTTCGTCAAACATAAAATATCCAAAGTACACCTTCTAGGATTTTGTGTTGATGGCCTGTAAGTTGCTGTGTTTTTGACACATAGAGCGCAGATTTTGAAATTGGCACCTGACGTCCCAAGCAATTTATCATTCAATAAATATCAATATTTAATTGTGAATGGATGTATGGATTTACTTGAGTTATAGGTGTTCAATTTCGGTTAACTATAGCATACATTGATATCCATCATGTTGGTACCATGTATCGACTCAGCAACCATAGTGTTAGTGTCATGTGACTTTTCGGTACTATAATGTTGGTATCGGTTACTGACACAATAGCCATAGTGTTAGTATCCTTTGCAGACTCGCTATATATATTATATATATTGAGTTAGCGTTGAAGTCGCATTGTCGAGATTTTATATGATGTTAGCATCACTTCTGTGGGTATTCACATTCGTCTAGGAAATTGTACCGTCCTATTTCCCACCTTTCTCGTCCAAATGTATAATGGATAAAGGGTGTATTACCGGCTCCTACTGATGAGTCATCAGTAAGCACGAAACGAATGTGCACGAGATTATACACTTAGTTCATGTTATCTTTGGTTTATCCTTATGGTCATAATTGAATTAATTTGTTACTAGGTGCGCAACATCTAATAAATCATTGCATATATATTAGATCTTCGCAACAATCAGTATCTTACTGTTAAATATCAATATTTATTTTTGGTAAATGTTAGATAACTATTTCAACGGAATGAAAATAGTTAAATAGCAAAGAAAGAAATAATTCAAATTATTGTTTTTAAATTATGTCCAATTAGCCACGGTTATAAGCATTCTACAGATTTTCTTACTTCATTACCTCGAATTTGTAAATTTTGACATTCCAAAAAATCCATTGATTGACACTTAACATAACGTTTCAAAGGCATATATGCTAGACTAATTTATGTCTATGGAATTAATCTTAATCCTTATATAAAAATAAATAAATTTTTTAATTATTATAAGTTAATGAAAGCGAATTAGATTCAATGTAAAATTTAGGGTACATAATCATCGTTTTTAAATTTAACTTAAATTTTGCACGTATTTAAATCAACGGTTAATTTGATTTTCTTACGTTTTTGCGTGTTTCCGTCAGTTACTCGTACCGCAAATCTGAAAATAGATGGAAGCCGTTTCGAACTTGTGACAATACTCTAAGTTGATGCTGAAAAATATTTCAGAGGTCACCATTACGATACATGCTTTCTTATGAAGTGTCCCGTGGTTTGCATTTCAAATCCTTTCTAATCTACGAAGATTTTAAATCAAGTTTGCGAGCTTGAAGTAAACACAAATCCCATTGTATTTAACCAGTTGTCGAACAACATAGAAAAACTACCGCCAGTCGCACGCACTGACGCGTTTCGACCTTCCATGATCATCATCAGAGTACGACGGCAAACTGACTATCGAGGATCAAACATTTAATCAATCCAAATATTCATGGTTAACAGCTACCAGTTGTCCTTATATATATATATATATATATATATATATATATATATATATATATATATATATATATATATATATATATATATATATATATATACATATATATGTATATAGGTATATTGATTTATTTTAGTCATATAAGTTGCTTTACTTCGCATTGTGCCCTCTATTAGTTTTTATAACCAATAGTTTGTCCATACTCTTCCTTCCTCCCTTTTATTTTGGCCTAAGCGTCGCTCTGAAATTCACTCTCTTTCCATCTAATCTGTTACTAGGTGCGCAATACCTCATATGCAATTGTTAATTAGAGTGTCCGGCTTAAAATAAAATACAATATTTGACATTCAAGTTTTTGTTTTATCAGTTTTGAATTTTGATTATCGTGACATAGTAACAGTACAGTTATAACAATGGTGCGATACTTTCTCTCTCCGATATAACATTCTCCACACGAGATGAGATTATGTATACCGGGAATTTGAGATAGCTGAAATTATACTGAGAAAAGGATTGGTTTGCTAATTCTAAATAGTTGTATATATATATATATATATATATATATATATATATATATATATATATATATATACATAGATTTAGTTGTTGGGTGAGGGCATTCATGTGCGCTAGACATAGCATATATTGAGTTTAGTTACTGAGACAAATTCTGTGTCTAAAACCAGTGGTGAGTCAAAAAATAAAATATAAATAGAACGGTTTCCGAACGAGGTTACCATATTTACTTCAATCTGCTGTTGTGAGTGTTGTGCTGTGTATATTTGTGATTGTTGGCCTGATGATGGAACGGGGATATAGATCCGAAACGTTGCCAGTAAACAAAGATGTGATAGAACCGTATTTCCACCGGGACGATAGTAAACTCAGCCCGATCGAAGACAAAACGGAAATGGAAATTGTGATCAATCGGATCTTTGTGAAACTGTTGGTGCAAAGCTTCAACCCGCCTAAGCATTGGAAAATATAAACCTGGCTCTCCGCAATCAAATTCAAAAAAATACTTGAGTAGTGTTATTAATTAAACCAAATGAATGCACACACCTTTACATTACGCAGACTCATCTAATAGAAATTCAATTATGGTACAGAAATATACTATTAAGAATAAATGAAGCAATTGTACCGTCCTGTTAACCTACATTCTTGACCAAAATATTTAGTGGTTAAAGGGCGTAATACCGGCTCCTTCTGATGAGTCGCTAGTAAGCACGAAACGAATGTGCATGAGATTATACTTTCCGTTCATGCTGCTTTTGGTTAATCCTTCTGGTGAAAACTGAACTAATTTGTTACTAGGTTCGCAACACCTAATACATACTTGCATATATATTAGTTCTCCGCAACAAACAGTATTTAAATGAATCAGTTTATTTTAAATTTTCTCCTTGAATCCGTGTTAAATTTCTTGGTAATATGAGTTTACCATGGAAAAAAAGCGTCCGTAACTGGAAGCCGACGTATTCCGAGTACAAATGTAAACAGTGGATATAAAACTCCTGTTTCACAAATCAAGAATCATGTAATTGAACAATTTCCAGTCGTGCGAAAATTACTTTGTAATAGTGCATTTTGCTTTAGTCTTAAATATCTTCGCCTACGCCACAAAGCCGCGCTTTGCAAATAATTTCAGACAAACCAACTAATGTCTTTTTATTGGTCTGTTGATATTTAACTTATAAATCAGTAACCACACAAACCCCATAATTTTGCGAGGACGAAAGCTTATCCCTCAGAGATTCTGTATTATAAGAATAATTCTTGAATTTGTGTGTTTGCATGTGAGAGAGAGACAATATATGCTTCAGGATAGAGGATAATTTTCAGCCACGCATACACTAATGTTGTGACTATTGCACTTTCTACTAATTTGGAATTATTTAATGACATTACCCAATTATTTTTATATCCTTCCCAGTATGCAACCTTGTTAAATCACTTGCTGAATTTTTTCCCTATTGTTTAACATTTTCGAATAGTTTTGTTTGCACTTTTCAGTAGACAGTTAAAAAATTCTAACACAATACACAAAGCGAAACAAAATAACATAAATGGATAGTTCACAGATTTTTTACCCTAAAATTAAGCTACGAGAACATTTCAACGAATGCCAATATACACTTTTGATCATCTTGCCTAAGCTTAAGCACCCTATCTCCAACTTTTCCAACACCATTCATTCTTTTCCCAGTCTTGTACTACTCTAATGGTGTTCCTTTACGCGCTTCCTTTTTAAAAAGCACGTTAAAAGAGCGTTATCACAGATTCCCGAATTGGGCTAATCTAAAAATTGTAAATGAGTAGCCTGTAGATTTATGATGGCAAATACTTATATTAGAATAAAATTAGGATTTAAAAAATCGGAATCTTGGCCAAAAACTTTTAATTATCATTGTGTTCTTAATGAATGTGATAGGCTGACATTTCCAGTGAACCAAAATGAAAATTTTCAATCGTATATACGAATTTGAATTCGGTAAACTTACGTTGGTTGTTTATAACTTGAAAAAATGACCGCATTATTCAATAATTTAATTAAAATGAAACTCCACCCAGACATTCACTGGGTGAGGTTGTTAATACCGATAAAAAATCTGATCTACGAAACAGAAACTTTAATTTAAAATCTCAATTTTTGTCCAAAATAAGTTTGAAATTTGCATATTAATTTGTGAATAAATATTTAGAGGTAGAGTATAAGTGACCATTGCTTTACTTTGGCACAATCTTGAGGTCTGGAGCTGGTCACAAACTTTAAACTGAGGCTAGCCGTTCATAGCTTGTGGTTGGCACATTATAATTGTTATCCAAAACGTTGATGTTATCTCTACTATGTTAACAGAGTTCCAATCTTGTTCGGCTGATGGTGTAAACATGCAATGAAACAAAATATAATTATAACAACTTCAGATGCGGCCGCAGCAATTTCAACAGATGAAATTATCCCTGCGAGATTATATTCAAATTTAAATCCACTTTCCATGTTCCTCATCAGTTTTCGACGGCAAACTAACTATCGAGGATCAAACCGCAATGCATATAAAGGGAAAGCAAAATTATACATGCGTCTTCCATCGCTAGTAATCTCGCAAATATTTTACTTGGCTGGAAATTTCGGATGCATAATTTCTTTGTAGAAGCCAACATTAACAAATTGCAGCTTTCGCCACATGGAAATAAGTTTTAAAATTAAATATCATTGATTGTGTGAGTATTGATAACAATTCATTATTTCAATTTTGCGAGCTTGAAAAAATCACCAGTCATTTAATTTAACCAGTCGAAAAACAGAAAAAGTTCGGTAAATCACTCGTACAGATGCAATTTCACGCATCATCAGAGTATGACGGCTAATTGACACGCGAGGATCAATCCACTATGCATATATATATATATATATATATATATATATATATAATATACTGAAGGCATAATTAAATATGGAAATTATATCAAATTTCAATTTAAAGTTAGGACTAATTTTCGTAAAAAAACCGAAAGGAGTTTCACAATGTTACCAATGGAAATTACAAGTAATTTCATTTTAATTTTACAACAGAATCCCCGTTATAATACCTAGGCAGAAACCCTATCACCAAAAGAAATTTAACTTATTTACGATATAGGATAGGATTGAATCATCGCTAGATTTCTTGTCGAATTAATGTTTGAAATAGCAATCGCCGATATGTGATTTAAGAGAGTATCATATCACCGGGCAAAATTATATTATTTTGCATATTAGAGAAAAAATTCAACTGTCGTGTGAAAATCTGTCAACCTATAGCTACAAATAGCTTTCGTCATACTGTGATGTAAAGGCAAACACCACATAACCAAGATAAATTAAAGTTCATTGTACCCTTCCTGTGTGCATAAACAAAAAGAAATTTTAGCAGATATAAGAAACATTTATTTCGCATTGTCTTCTGAAATATCTACTAATGAACATATCTTTATGTATAAATTGGAATGCAAAACAAGATAAAAATATATGAACACACAGAGAGTGTGAAAAACGGAAACCAATCAAATTGCGTGCGTCACATTCAGTTCAAGCTCAATGCTTCTACGTGCTTCTTCTGCTCACATAAATCCCGCTGCAATTTGTTTATCCAAAAGGCTTCGTATGTGGCTAGCTCCCATTTTTCTTTGCATTTAGTAATTACTTTGAATGCTACGTCTGGAGAACATACGTGCGATCTTTCGATGATGTGTTGCGCAATAGCAGACGTGTATTCACCATTTGATTTAAAACAGGCGTTTAAGTTGCAATGTTCTCTCATTCGAGTAATTAACCGTCTGGTCGATCGGCCTACGTAAGTTGATCGACAACTTGCGCATGTATATTGGTAAATAATATTTGATATCGACATTAACGGCTGTTTCTCTTTGATTGCTGGCAAAGGCAAGTGTGTTACCCTAAATAACACTCGTAGTTTGGCTGCATTAAATGTGCGTGTTAATGCTGCTTCAACTTTCTTTTAGAAGTAGCACGTAAAAGCATTGAGCTTGAACTGGATGTGACACACGCAATTTGATTGGTTTCCGTTTTTCACACTCTCTCTATATTAACATATTTCTATCTTGTTTTGCTTTCCAATTTATATATAATGATATGTTCATTAGTAGATATTTCAGAAGACAATGCGAAAGAAATGTTTCTTATATCTGATAAAATTTCTTTTTGTTTTTGCACACAGGAAGGGTACAATGAATTTTATTATAGCTCGCATTTCAAAAGAATATTTCAGAAAACAAGATGAACTAGTGACTTTAAAGTGTAGCGCGCAAAGAACGTTATAGTGGAAAGAAAATTATTATCAGTGTATTAAACAATGACGGTTCCCAGGTTATTTGGTGCGCAGTTTACGAAAGTCAGAACTACCAGTCAACCGAAGAAATCTTACAAGGTTGGCGTATTCCAAAATTGAGCTGTTGGAGGAAGATGAAGCAGTGCTACAGGCAAGAATCGGGTGTGCATCTTGTGTATTAGAATGAAATTTCTGATTTTTTTGCCGACAGTTATGAGGAAAGATAAAGCAAGAATTTTGAATAAATCTGAAAAAGATGTAAAACCTGGAGTTTTGTGTGATTTAATACCGACCGATCTTGATAAGCGTGTGCTTAATTTATCAAAAGTGCCAATCGATCAGCTAACAATGGAGGCACTATCGACAGGCCGAAATTATGGAATACATCCTGCTAATAAATGCGATGTTGATTTTGAGACAGCATTTGAATTGCTATTTGAACAAACAGCTGACTTGGAACCTACCAGTATTGATTATAAAAATTGGTTCAAGGCTACACTAATTGATCAGGCTTCACATCTGAAATCGTCTAAATGCGCAGAACAGCATGCATTGACAAAGCAGCATCTAAATGCGCTTAGAGGTATCAGCAGAAATGCAGACATCAAAATACTACGCGCTGATAAAGGAAAGAGCGTAGTTATAATGGACAAATCTGACTACGTACAAAAGATGGAAAACGTGTTAAAGGACAATACAAAATTCACACGTCTAGACGATAAATCAGATGAAATAGACAAGGTGGAGCGCAAAGTAATAAATGAAATTAAGATTTTGACAGATGCCGGTTTTATTGATGAGGCCACTGCACAGAAGCTCAAGCCAGTTGGATCATCTACACCAATAATGTACGGATTACCAAAAACACACAAAATAGGTTGTCCTATGAGGCCAATTTTATCAATGGTAAATTCTCCGTTTCATGCACTAGCTAAATGGCTAGTTCGTTTACTTGAACCATTACGTAAACTACTAGGTAAATATTCGTTTGCCGATTCGTTTAAGTTTGTAAACAAAATTCAAGGCATGAATGTTAGAAATAAGATTATGGTATCTTTTGATGTTACGTCTTTGTTTACAAATGTTCCAATTGATGAAACCATTGACATTATAGTCAAAGCGGTAGAACACGATATATTACCATCGCCGGTGCCAGGTCAAACTCTACGCAAGCTTATCTTATTATGCACGAAAGACGTACGGTTTCGTTTTAATGGAAGCATCTACAAACAGACTGATGGTGTGGCAATGGGAAGCCCCTTATCTCCAGTGTTGACTGAGATTTTTCTAGGGCACCTAGAGAATACATCATTAAAGAGTGACATAAGTAAATGTGCTCAATATATACGGTACGTGGATGATATATTTCTTGTACTTAAGAACAGGTCGCAATCACGAACATTGCTTCAAAGTTTCAACAAAGCACATAAGAATATCGGCTTCACGTCAGAGCACGAGAAAGATGACTGTCTGCCTTTCCTAGATGTACTATTAAAGAAAGAAACTAATGGTAAATTAAACAGAACAATTTACCATAAACCAACATGTTCTGCACAGTATTTGCATTACAGCAGTTTTGTGCCATTTCAATATAAATTATCAACAGTTCGTGGTTGCTTTTCAAGAATTGACAGGTTGGTTAGTCAAGATTCTAAAGAAAATGAATATAATAAAGCAATTAACGATTTAATGTCTAATGGCTATCCCAGACAATTAATTGAATCAATTATTAAAAGGGGAATTAAACAGAAACAGACGTATTATGGGCCAGAAAAGAAAACAGTCTACCTAAACATCCCATTTAAGGGGGATGCAGTTTCCCGAATGGCACAAAAGAAAGTTGAAGCAGCATTAACACGCACATTTAATGCAGCTAAACTACGAGTGCTTTTTATGGTAACACACTTGCCTTTACCAGCAATCAAAGAGAAACAGTCGTTAATTTCGATATCAAATATTATTTACCAACATACATATACATCGTTACAAATACCTAAACTCGATCTGTCATTAAAAGCCTGACACCATATCATCCAGAGAAATAATAATAAATTTCAGTGTAGCAATAAGATTGTATCCCCGAATGAAAACGTTTGACCTAAAGTTACAGAGATAACACTGATCTCTCATTAAAAGACAGGCAAAATATCACCAATTAAGAGTAAAGTAAATTTAATTTTCAATAAATAATTGACTCATCGTCAAAATACTTAGTTAATTAAGATCCCAATTAGCAATCCGTTATATGTCGTTGAAAGATGCAAGATAATTTAGTTTTAATTGAAGTATAACAGTAGGTTTGAGCAACAGAGGGAGTCCCGGTCGACCTTAATGTAAAAAACCTATCACCGATCTGTCAAAGGAAGACAGACATCGTATCACAAAAAATAAATTATATTAGCTTTCAGTATAACGTTAGGCTTTAATCCTCGTAAAAATAACAGTCAAACTAAAGTTACCATCAGCAAGAACCAACCCGATACAACTAAATAGACAAATAACACAAAGAGAAGTTAAAGCAAATTTTCGTAATACGATATGATTTAAAATCCGTGAGATATAATGGCGACCTATAGTCACACTGGAGACACACTTAACAATCACTCGTCTGCATTTATGCGACAGACGCCATATCGCCAAGCGCAATTTATCGAATTTAATGTGATGAAATGACTGCATACTCGCCAGTATGCCTCTAAATCTAAGGAAAAAATTAGACATCACCCTTCTGTGTTTACACGATGGGCGCAATATCAGCAAAGGAAATAATATTACATCTAATATTAAAAATAAGACAGATTGGAATCTGTATACCTGAATGTCATGAGCTACATTTATTTATGACTAAACTGCTTTTACACGACAGACGCCATAACACTTAAGGTAATAATATTTAATTGATGATCTAAATGAATCCTCGTCTGCATTCGTATAAATTTAAAGAAACAATTAGTTATCACCCGTCTGTATTTATAAGACAGACAGCATATCTCCACGAGAAATGGTACTGGATTTAAGCGTAATAATATAATTGAATCCATGCCAATATGCCTCCAAATCTAGAGCTAGATTAAGCTATCACTCATATGCATTTGTACGACTGTCAATTTATCACCGAGAGGAATTTTTATGTATTTAACTATAATGATATAACTGAATCCTCGTACGTATTCCTGGAAAACTAAAGTTAACATTTGATATCACACATCTGTATTTACACTGAAGACGCCATATCACCTAGGGAAATTAAATTAAATTTAAATATAATGATATGCTAGAATCCTCGTCATTGTGCCTGTAAATCAAAACCCACAATTAACTTATATATGATCAAAACAGTAAACGAAAGACAGCATGAACTGAATGTATATACCCGTACACATTCGTTTCGTGCTTATTGGCTACTTATCAGTAGGAGTCGCTATTATGCCATTTACCAGCTATATATTTCGGTGAGGAATGCGGGAAAATATGACGGTACAATCTCATATAAACGCATGTGTAAATGTGCAGTAGTAAAGTTAACTTCATATGAAGACTTCGACAAAGCGATTTCAAAGCTAATTCAACATATATAGCGTACATCCAAAATCTGTAAACGGTACCAACACTATATCGATTGATTCAGTACCCGATACCAACATTATGGTATTGAAAAGGTGATATGATATTAATACCACGGTTGCCGAGTCAGTACATGGTACCAACTTTATGGATTTCGATTTATGCTAAAGTTCAGAAAAATTGAGAATAACAACTATTTCTAAACACCGGTTACTCCAGCAAATTAATACACTCTGACCTTGATCGACATCAGTCATCACATTTCGCCGTAATCATGACGTCATTCAATTAAATATATAAAAGTTAGATACTGTCTGCCGCAGAGAACTAATATAAAGAAAATTGTGTTTTAGGTGTTGCGCACCTAGTAACAAATTAGTTCAAATATGACCAGAAGGATAAACCAAAGACTGCATGAACAGAAAGTATAATGACGTGCACATACGTTCCTTGCTTACTGGGGAAGCTTCATCACATATCTGTATACCGCTAGAATTGAATCTTCATTAGACCCCATAACGATCAAAAGTTACAACACTAGGGGATGTTATTTTAAATGTCAGTATAAAGATTGTAATGAACCCCTGTGAGTATCCAATGCAACCAGAAGTTGCATGTAGCCTTCCCTGGTTTGTTTTTTTAGAGTAAAACACAGTTCCAGCTATTTCATCTAAAAGATGGGTTTCATCAAAACTGGGCACATTTTAGAATTATCTAGAAATGATGCGCACAGTGATCACACTTGAGGTATTTGGTTTAGTCTTAAAATTCAGCTCATACGCAAACGATGCCACAAATTGCGGTAAACTTTTATTTAATGTCAAAATGTCTCAATGGAGTAATGAACTATAAACTGCATACAAAAATGCGGCTCCCGTGGCTTAGTCCGATTTATTACTGTTATTGATTTTGTTTAGACAGAAAAGCAGTTCACATTTGAAAAGTTCCCTATTTATATCCGTGCGGAATATTAAAAAGACACAAATATGTATAATTTTGCATAGAGTCTAGATGGTCACATGGCTATATCAATGCATGAATAAATATATTTGTATATGCAGATCTGGACAACGTCGATTTATTGAAATCACTTCCCACGAGGAAAGCGTACCACCACACCTAAAATTAATTAAAATTCAAAATCGCATCGTGATCTTGTATTAACATGGGGGCTTTTAAAGTTACATACGACACTTCAGTTTACCTTGGTACTTCTATTTTGAAAAATTGGACGGATATGTATCGTGTGTGTACTTTTTTAAGTGGAATAATATTGAGTGCACAAAAAGGTCACACCTTTTATCATGAAAAATTATACTAGCTATAATATATATGTATATATATATAAATATATATATAATATATATATTTATATATATATATATATATATTTATAATGTCCATTCCTTTTTAATTTAACAGTATTCTAATAATTAGGAAAACACAAATAACAAAGTGGATAAAGGCCATTTATTTCGTGAATACTAATCATCTCTTATACAATCATACATATTTATACATTTTGGGTTTTCAATTGATTATGCTAGTGGTAACAAATCTGACTCGTTTTTACTGCTGTTTCTTGTTTTGGCTAGTTGGTGAGTGTGTATGCGTTTGTGTTTGTGTGTATGCGTGTTTGCATGTAAAGGTCATTCTCGCAGTATTGCAAAGTGATGTCTGAGATCTGGTCATTATTGTTTTGATAGCTTGAGAATTAACCATTTGTGCGCATTGTTCACTGTTACATATACAAGTGCTATTTTTCCCAGTATAGTTGATCGTTTCACCTTGTTGCGCAAAGCTGTCGTTTTCACATGGTAACAACGCCAGTGTGGATTGCAGTGTTAAACGCTCACATTGTTTGGAGACTTCTGTCATCGTATGCGCCTCTGTTATTTCCACTTCAGTTTGTTGCCAATCCGATTGTATGTTTGTTGATTCTAGTCGAGGGCCTGTTTGTTCTTGGCTGGATACTAGTAGATTGTTGTTGAATTTTATTATTCTTGGCCAGTCGATAAGAATATCATGTTGATGAAACTTTTGAATATTAAGGTCAGGTGCTTGTTGTTTTATGTAAAGGGTTTCATAGATAAATAATAATTTTTCTGATTTTGCTTTATGTAGAATTGTGAAATTGGTCGAATTGACAGGGTGCCCCGTTGCCAATATATGATCGGAAATAGCTGATTTTCCTGACGGTGGCAAGCCTTTGTTAATCAATTTCTGTGGCAAATGTTGCTGGATTCTGCTTATCAATTGCTTTTTCGTACGTCCGATATATGTGCTACCGCACATACATGAGAATTTGTAGACTATGAATGATTTGGAGAGAATTGGCAATTGATCTTTGGCATCCAACCTCATGATTCTCTGTGTACTAAATGTCATATTAACTTTAACACTGGGAAAGTTGTCCTTAGTTAATCTATTCAGCCGCCGTGCAATTATTGAGGCTGGTACGTCGCCTCTAAATGGTAAGTTTAGGAAAACCTGCTTGACGGTATCCTCTCTAGTACGAATCTGCCGTGGTCTGATGTTGACATCAATGAAACGCTCTGGGTAGTTGTTCATTAGCAAAATTTTCCTGAGGTAGCCCAGTTCTTCCTCAATCTTGTGTTCAGAGCAGATCTTCCTGATTCTGTTTGCTAGGTTGTTTACTAAGTTTCTTTTGTGGGATTTTGGCACACTACTGTTGTAGTGAATGTATTGTCCGGTGAAAGTGGATTTTCTATGTATGGCCAGTGTCAAATCTCCGTTTGCTTCTCGAGTGAGTTTGATGTCAAGGAAGGGAAAACTGTCGTCTTTCTCTACCTCGAGAGTGAATTTGATGTCTGGATCGACTCCATTTGCTTGTTTGAGGATTTCGGAAGGGTCTGCTGCTTCTGAGATGAACAACAAGATATCATCTACATACCTTTTGTAGAGTGCGCACTGGTCAATTATACCTTTTAGGCTCGTTTTTTCCAGGTGATACATGTATACATCTGCCAGGAGGGGTGCGATGCAACTTCCCATAGCTACACCATTGATCTGGTGGTAGTATATCCCTTCGAATGTAAATTGCACGTTTTTAGTACATGCTAATATGAGGTCTTTGATGTCATTGGTGTCTATAGGGAAGTCAAAAACTCATTTTTGATGAGGTCACACAAGATCTCCGTTGTCTTATCCAGTGGTATGTTTGTAAATAAGGATGAGACGTCAAGCGAGACCATTTTATTCTGTAGGATGTTCTTCCCCTTCAATTCATTTGCTAGTTCGAAGGAGTCCTTGATAGTGTTTGCGTTTATGATGCTCCGTATTGGTTCAAGTAGTTTGCAGAGAAACTTGGCTGGTTTATGTTGTGGAGCGTTGACCATTGACATAATGGGCCGCATCGAAGGAGCTCCTGAGGCTGTCACGGCTTTATGAGTTTTTGGTTTGCCGTACAATCTTGCGGTGTTTGTTCCGACTGGTTTTGCTTTTTGGATGTCTTCTGTGAGTTTTGATCTAATCTCGGAGTCAGCCATCGATGTTAGAACATGTTTTTCCATCTTTTTCAAAATTGCATTAATTCTTGATTCGATGTTCGTTGAATCATCTTTCTGTTTGATGTCATGCTTAAATTTAGATTGATCATTTATTCTATCATTCATGGCCTTCCTGTAAGCGTCGGCTTCAAGTATGACAATTCCTGATCCTTTGTCGAATGTGGCAAGTCGTATGGATTTGTCTGATTGGAGTTTTCTGAGTTCGTCTATGTGCTGTTTTGTGATGATTTGGCTGCCTTTGAATTCCTTCTTGTATTGTTCTAGTGCGCTTACTATCTCAGCTTTCAGTCCTTGTCCATTGAATGCATGTGGGGCGGTGTCTTTTGTTTACTCATTGTAGAAATTTTCCGTTCCAGCCTGAATGTCAATAATGTCGCGTTCACTTAGGCTTTTTTTGACTACGCACAATTTTGCTCCTAAGGAGAGTAATTCTTTCTGGTTTTTTGACAAGATCACTTTTGAATAATTGTGAATAAAAGCGTCTGGGTTCGTAGGAAATTTTGATTGCGTAGGAAATTTTTCCAGGTCTCTCGTGAGGTCCTTGGTTTCTTTGTCCGCTGTTATTTTCATCAGTGTTTCTATCTTCTTTGTGAAAGCGGTGTATTCGCCGTCGTTCAGTCTTGAATTTTGACAACCCAGTGATTGAATGATGCTCTCAGCATCTTGCAGATTTGATTGGTTGTGAATAGTCACGAAATAAATGGCCTTTATCCACTTTGTTATTTGTGTTTTCATAACTATAAGAATACTATTAAATTTAAAAGGAATGGACATTGTAAAGATTATAAAAGAGCGGGGTCAGCCTTTTACCCGTAAGGAATTAAACACTTATATTGCAGCCAAATGCACGTGTGCCATACTTCTAGAAAGAACTAAGTTCTT